>OW386290.2:76014894-76115691 GCA_936432065.2 Rutpela maculata | reverse complement strand
CCGTTTCATACACTGAGCGGTTGTAGTGCAGCCCGAATTGACGTTGTGCAGCCCGGGGTCGGGCTCATCAACGTACCCCTGTGTATATCATCACTAAATGGCCACAAATCACGTTAGCTTCCTTCCTACAAAATTTTGGGGTGGGCTTCAAAAAGTCATATTTTCATGTTCCGAGATACACTTTTAGTTCAGCACTACTGAGTCAGGCGGCGCTGTTCCTGTATATCCAAGACTCTTATACAGCTGATATCTATCGCACGTTATATAGCCCGATATTTGGCATCGTTGCAATGGCTCGATAACGTTCGATTCTTATTTCCTCTTAAATACTTTCTTCATAAAGTCACAATCGATGAATGAAAGCTCTTTATTTGAATAAATTTTTTAACCTCACAAGTATTTTATCATATTCGAAGAATTTTTCTAAATTCAAAAATTCATATGCCTACTAAGAATTATAAAATACAGGGTACAGTGTTATGAAAGAAGAATTGTTGTTAGCATCTTAAACATCTTAAAATGTCTTTTGAAGTGTAATACAGAAATTCAAATAAATGTCCCTAAATTAGGATTGTGTTTTTTTGCATTCAGTATTCAATAAAACTATACTTAATTATTATAATTTTGGTACTAAAATTTTCATGAAGAAATATCGGTCATTAAACAATAATTATTATTATGCAGAATGATGTTTTACATATTATAAGGATATATAGGCATTGTCCATAATCACTATAAGCTGGTACTACTTCCACATCCACATAGTGGAGTGAACGTATAATAAAGGTAAAAAAAATGTTTTTTTAAACAGGCTTAGAATGCCACGAAAGGTCGATATTTTAAGTTTGAGCAAAAAAAAATTGTCTGTAATTTTTTTTTGTGCGCACGATTACTCTGGAACCGTTTATGATGTTAACTCAAAATTTGGGACACCTTTGTATTATGTTTTGATCTTATTCCGTTGAAGTTTGGGATGGGGGGGATAAATAGGCAAAGCAAGCAAGTGAGAGTTTATAAAATTGGGATTTAGTGTATGTACGAGAAGCCAAGTACCTACTCAAAATTTTTTTGATATCAGCCACTTCCACTATCACCCCCATTACCATCCCTACCCCGTTATTAAAGGACGAAAAAAAAATAAAATTATGATTTTGTGTGTGTATAAGTACCAAAGGCCTAAATTTTTTTTGCATCAGCTATACTCCCCACTACCATCCCCCTGTCGATATGGCATATTGTTTTATGGTCTTTTGTGGTAGACGATTGCAAATATTATATTATTAAAGTTCTATGATCAGTTATTTCCACATAATGGACTGCAAATACAGTATCAACCTTTTTTTCTTTGTAAGAGACTTGGATGTTGAAATAGTGATTCTTTAGGCAGCGGTTTTTTAAGTCAGGTTCCCTTTACTGTATGGTGCACCTAACTGCATGACGTGATCTGTCTTGGTTCCCTGTTAAGCCTACATGGTCTCTAAAAAAACACAATTTTGATGGGCTAACTTAAATCGTTTTATTCTATTTGGACGTGCAAAAGAGAACAACGTCATAACTGAGGAATACTTATTACTTACACATCCACGTAGTGGAGTTGAAGTATAGTAATCGTAAAAAGAATTTTTTTGCTCTAATTATTGAAGGTGATTATGGAAGGGAATAAAAAGATAAAATTGTGATTTAGTGTGTATAAAGGAACAAAAGGCCTGAATACTTTTTTGGCACTCGCCACCACCTCTACCACATTATTAAAGGGAATAAAAAAATAAAATTGTGATTTATGTGTACAAGAGCCTCTAAATTTTTTGCCAACAGCTTCCCCCTCTACTACCTCCACTACCATGTTGCACATCGTTTTATGGGTTTTTGGGATAGACCATTTCAAATATTATATTATCAAAGTTCTATGAACAATTATTTTTACACAGTGGATTGCAAATATAGTATCGACATTTTTTTGCTGTAAAAGGCTTGGGCAGGAAAATCTAGATGTGGAAGTAGTGATTTTTTAGGCAGCGGTTTTTTTTATTAATGAACACATATATTTTTATGATGGTTATTTGAATTTATATTTATAGTCGGTCTCCCTGCATGGTGCATCTGACGTCATGCACCTATCTTGATTGCATTGGATTCGGAATGACGTCTAGAAAAATGTGCAAAAGTTTCAAACCGCACATAAACAATTGCAAAAGTTATAAACTAATGAAAATTGAAAAAATAACGAGTTCCGTTTTTTGCAAATAACTCGAAAACTATTAAAAATTTTAAAGAAAGATAGATTCTTAAAGAGGAAGAAATTCCCAATAAAAAAGTTCCGACTCCCGAAACTCTACATCTATTATTAACGAGATTATTAATAATTTTAATTTAATGTTGAAAATAGAGCTCCGCACAGCGAACACTAAGGCGTTACGATGCTCTGAAACCGTCCGGAACAAGTAAAAATATTTTTTGTTATTAGATATTAATTTTAAAATTCATAAAAGTTATGTTATTATTTAAACACTTAAAGGAACAATATCCCGTTGGAAAAAAAATTTTTTATTAATTTTAATTACTCTTACTGTTTTTATATTCAAAAATACTATAAGATTACATAAACTTAAAATTTTTATTGCTATTTGTTTAAACAAATTTTATAAACAAATAGATAAATTACGTATTTTTGAAAAATATTTTCTGCCATTTTATTTGTTATAGAATATTAGATTTAAAAAAATTCTTAAAAACTTAAAAATTGTTTTAATTGTTTATAATCACTTTTGTCTTTTTTCATTATTTAAACATGTTTTTAAGAAAAAAATTTATTCCTAAATTTATTATTTGCAATTATCCAAAAGGTGGAAAAAAGATTTTTTTTTGTTGTGAATTTATTTGTTTATTTAATAAACAATTTGTTATTAACAACCGCCGAATGTGTTTATATTTTTTTTAGATAGAAAAAAATAACAAAAACAACCGTATACATAAACATGAAAATTCTTTTGTGAACAATAATTTAAAAATCGAGAAAATACTCGTATCAAGTATGCCGTGGAAATTGACAAAAGCTAGATTCAAAACATTGATTTTGTCTGCATAACCAAAGCGTTCTGTCCGAAATGTCCATTTTATTTAACACATGTTAGAATCAAAACATAGCCTACTGCTATTCTTGTTTTATTACATATAGGCAAATAATATACCTACATATTTAGATAAAAAAGGTATATTTTAATCACAGTTAGAAAACACTAACGAAAATATTATTGGGAAAAGAGCAGAGCGTTTGCCCTAAACAACTTTATGACAGCATCAAAAAAGGTGATTAAGGAATTCTTTCTGCCGCGATTTTATTATTTTAGTTTATTTTTGGTTTTGGCGTGGTAACAAGTGCAATAAGAAGTCCTGAACTAAATCTAAGCATTGAATAAAAATAGACAAAAACTTTCTGATAATTTTATTGCTATTTGTTTAAACAAATTTTATAAATAAATAGATAAATTACGTATTTTTGAAAAATATTTTTCTGCCATTTTATTTGTTATAGAATATTAGATTTAAAAAAATTCTTAAAAATTGTTTTTAATTGTTTATAATCACTTTTGTCTTTTTTCATTATTTAAACATGTTATTAAGAAAAAATTTTATTCCTAAATTTATTATTTGCAATTATCCAAAAGGTGGAAAAAAGAATTTTGTTTGTTATGAATTTATTTGTTTATTTAGCAAACAATTTGTTATTAACAATCGCCGAATGTGTTTATATTTTTTTTTAGATAGAAAAAAATAACAAAAACAACTGTATACATAAACATGAAAATTCTTTTGTGAATAATAATTTAAAAATCGAGAAAATACTCGTATCAAGTATGCCGTGGAAATTGACAAAAACTAGATTCAAAACGTTAATTTTGTCTGCATAACCAAAGCGTTCTGTCCGAAATGTCCATTTTATTTAACACATGTTAGAATCAAAACATAGCCTACTACTATTCTTGTTTTATTACATGTAGGCAAATAATATACCTACATATTTAGATAAAAAGGGTATATTTTAATCACAGTTAGAAAACACTAACGAAAATATTAGTGGGAAAAGAGCAGAGCGTTTGCCCTAAACAACTTTATGACAGCATCAAAAAAGGTGATTAAGGAATTCTTTCTGCCGCGATTTTATTATTTTAGTTTGTTTTTGGTTTTGGTGTGGTAACAAGTGCAATAAGAAGTCCTGAACTAAATCTAAGCATTGAATAAAAATAGACAAAAAACTTTCTGATAATTTGTTAACTAGCAAGAAAATAAAAACCATTAAAAATTACTGTCTCTGTATAATTTAAGAAATATAGTGTAATAATGCATAAATCTGTAACGAAAGTGAGTGAAACTATATCTTTTATTGCTCTATTTTTCGATATATATATATATATATATATATATATATATATATATAGGGTGTCCCAGCTCTATTTAGACAAGCATTATCTCGGAAACGGTTAGACATAAAAAGAAATATTTAAGAGAAAAGTTATTCCGTTTAAAAAGACACATTTAAACATTTTATTTTCAAATGTACAGGGCGCCTCAAAAAGACGGCATGTTATGCAACTTTACTTTTTCAAACGGAACACCCTGTATATTTTTGCATTTTTGGATTCTCCTTTTATATCTGAACAAATTTTATTGACCATGTTCTATACCTATCATTAACGGTTTACGATATATCGACGGTTTAATCTTGATTCAGTCATGTTCCATGTTCTTAAACTAACAAGGCAACAAGACGGAGCACCACCGCATAATTTGAACCTTGTAACACGCTTCCTGACTGAGAGATTTGGAGGGAACTGGATCGGTAATCAGGGACTTGTTAAATGGCCTGCACGGTCACCTGATATGAGCCCCTAGATTTTTTTCTTATGAAGTCATTTAAAACAAGTTGTATACGCTGAGAAACCAAATAATTTTAATGATTTAAAAGATAGAATAACTCATGCTTGCCAAATAACCCCAGATGTCATAAGGAGTTCTAGTACACGAGAACTTTTGAGGAGGTACGAGTTGTGTCAAATAGAATATGGGCGACAATTTGAGCATCTTATAATAATTATAATATTTACTGTTTTTTGTACTGTAGTATTCCTTATAATTCGGTGTTTTCACAAATTTTAAAATCTCATTTACTGTGAAGGTATTACTTAATCATTACTAAAAACATTTGAATTTCCACAACCAGTTGAGTAATATCTAAAAAAAGTATTTTATAAATTTAAATTAAAATTTTACCGCCCAAAACATTAAGCCATTTTGTTGACGTCATCGGTCATATTGATGGTAAACACCACCTCAAAAATATATAACTTTTAAAAATTTCCGAGTAATATGTCACTATTATGAAAATTTCCGCTTGGTTCTCGTACTTTCAACTAAAATCTTGTTCAATGTAATGTTCATAAAGTTTTAAATATCTTGTACCAATAAAATAAGGCGATTTTTGTAGGTTGGAAATCCAACCTATAATTAACAGCCCATTTTTAGTAATCAACAATATTGAGACATCATTTGCTTCAATTTTTAAATGTTTGCTTGGAGCCATACTGGCTTCAAATGAGAAGTGCCGATACAATAATTAAAAATGACAATAAACTTAAAAAACCTAAAAGTTAAGGTTATGTTGATTATATTAATGCAACCGATGATGTCACGGCCCGTTTTGTATAATACCCGTTCAGCTATTCAGTTTTCTTATTTATTTGTTGAAATTTTAAATTGATAGAAAGAAAGAATGGTGTTTAAATATTGGTAAGTGCTTTAATGTATGGAGTACTTTATTTTAATAATATAAAAAAGAAAATTTGCATACAGTGAAAACACCTAATTACGTTAATAAAAAAATGTTATCCCAAAAATTTAACTGCAAATATCATATACAGGGTGTTCCATTTAAAAAAGTAAAGTTGCATAACCTGCCGTCTTTTTGAGGTACCGTGTACATTTGAAAATGGTTAAATGTATCTTTTTAAACAGAATAAATTTTCTATTAAACATTTCTTTCTATGTCTAACCGTTTCCGACGTAATGCTTGTCTAAATAGAGCTGGGACACCGTGTATATTCATTCTAATTTTTTTTTCACGCAACACTGGGAAGTAATATGTGCATAAATATGCATAAATAATAATATATTAATTGTGGTAGTCTCGAGGGTAGTCTTTGTAGCAATGTGGATGTAATGGGATTCAACATCCCTGCAACGTCTCCAGTTTTCATGTGACCCACATCATGGAAACGTGCAGAAGACGATAAAGGTACAGTGGAACCATGTCCTCGAATATATTGTTTTTTTTACATTTGGTGATACTAATGAGGCTCCGTACAGATCTAAAATCCAGCTGTGAAATGGGATTGTCTTTATTTACAAGTCTATGAAGTTTCCAAGTATTTACCACTGCACAGTCTAACATATTTATGAATAATGGCCACCGCCATTTTTTTCCACGTATAGGTACTTATTCTATAATTTGTAACTGTGTTGTCAAATAAATCAACGTCTTTTTTTTCCTTGGAATTGTATCATTTCACAGACACAGTAGGTTACATAGACTCACAATTGATTGCCACTGTAACCACTGAATTGCCATTCCAAAGTACCACACTTATTACTTATTTCATTTGTAGGTACGATCGTAACTGGAATCCATTGTACCGCGTGATTCTTTTTTCATAGACTAATAGTCTGTAATGGATATTTCAGCAATCTGCTCTCACGTACAGTTCCAGTGGCAAAATGATCTTCATTTTTTAGATGAACCAGCAGACTGTAACTTGTAAAATAGTTATCAAAATGCATCTTATGGACTGACGGATATTCTACCACTTTCAAAAGATTGATAATAACTTCTCCATCTAGACCAAATTTTCTTTTGATAACCTTGGGAATTTTTCCACCATAAGGTATAAATTGATATAAATATCCATAGCTAGATGTAAGTCACCACATTTTGAACCCAAAACGTACTGGCTTTCCTTTGAAAAATACTTTCGGCGAATGACTGCCAGATTTATAAATACATGAATATTACCATTTGTTCATCAAACTTCAAGAAATTGCTGTTCAATACATTAATCATCGGTAGTACTTTCGCAAATTTGTCTTCCTTGTCTAACTGACAAGTTCACACAGGAATATTTTACTCACTATTACTATTTCACTGATTGTCCCAATGTTGCGTTTTCGCATCGTTATATTTCAAACAGTTTGAAAAATATTTCCTGTAAAAAACTATTTTTTTAGCATCCTGTTCAAATATCTGTAAATACAATACCACTGACCGTGCATAAAAAAAAATGTTTTTCTAATGCGAAAAGAAATATTTTTGACGACGTTGCGTTAACGCAACCATAGAGATTAATGGATTAAAAGGGGTGTTTACCAAACGCGTATTTGGCGATTAGCCGACGAAGGTATTCACAATATTCCAAAGCCCCGGAATGATTATGGATAGCAAGAAAATGGAGAACCTCTTTGGTGTTCAGCAGATAGAATACTGCCTCAATCGCTTTCTAAAATTCTTCAGGGGGTGATTCCAAATCAGATCATAATAGACGAAAGTGAGGATGATAACGATATCATAAATGAAGCAATAGAGGAAGAAGACTTGGAAGAAATATTCGATGTATTGGGAGACAGTGATAGTAATCTGAAAGCGAATGAGATGTTACTTACGTTTTAGATTGATTTTTATATTTTATTTTAAGAGCTAAATCATTTAACTGGAAAATGGTAACTCCTATCTAAATATTGTATAGAAACAAAATTGTAGAAAATTGTATGAACTTTGTTTTTTATGCAGAAAGTTTTCTCCACCTATTTTAGTTTTTGTGTTAAATGACAAAAACAATATTTGCAAAAATTCTTTTTTACAAACGGATGTCATTTTAAAAGTACAGCCAGTTTTTTTTGGGGGGGAGACAAATTATTCCTTAGGCTTTAATCTTTATGAAAAACATTGTTCTCAAGGATCGGGGGGGGGGGGGGGGGGGGCACGTACAGCTATGGTGGGCTCCCGTAGTATACTACAACAGCTGGAATTTGTGTCGACAATTTTTGCATCAATGCCATAAATGTCCATTTTATTTGGAAATAGCACGAGTGAAAGTTTTACTCAAATAGAGAACAAATCAAGATCTACTTATGGCAAAAACAAAAACATTCGCTGTTGCCTTTGCATTTATTTGTAGGGGACGAATGTTTTTTAGCCCAAAGTAGATCCTAATTTGCTCTAATGTGAGCAAAATTTGTTTCAAATCGGAAAAAAGTTACAAGAGTATTTGTTACACTCTTAAGTGCGACACTCGATATACCCAGTTTTAAATACACAAATCGTTAATTTGAAATACTGCAAACACATTTGTACGTGATTTTTGGCATATCTGAATATTTTACTTCAACTCCATAAACACACACATATAATTTTTCACATTATTTCAAATTGACAATTTAAATTTATTTACAATGGTGAATAAAACATTCCGGGTGATACATGGCATAGTACCATGTTTCTATATTTGATTTTAACTTATTGAAACGAACTTTGCAAAACTAGATTACCGCTAAAAAATGTGTTTTTGAACATGTCAAACATCCCATTTATCAAGAAATGAATTTAAAAGTAATTATTAAAAAAGCAGTGATAGTTATAAAGCTATATTTGGAAGAAATTAACAGGTTAACAAAACTACAAAAAAATAAATAAAATAAAAATCATCTGCTACACAATGGTGGAATGGATTTATTATTCACTTCACTTCATACATAAACAATGTACTAAATAATATTCAGTGTATCTAAATTCGTGTAATTAAGTTAGGCATATCCCAGTGAACACGGATACATACCTGGTATGTTTTTCTTACGTAATCTATTCAACATGTTATATCCAAGGATATTGGATGTATGGTAAATGTAAGGTACATGGACCTTAAAATTTCAGCCACAAAAAAAGTTATAGCCATGTAATGGGAACATAACTTGTAACATACTCATATGTGGCAAATATATAACATACATGTAAAAGACATATATTGTATTTCAAAATATTTACCTTAAAATATGTTCTGATGTTACATGTGTGCTATATAACATGCAATTTCCGTAGTATATGCACAAGGGGGTAGCAAATAATATACAGGGTGTCCCCAAATGGGGTTACCTATACCACAAGTGGACCTAAATTTTAGTTTTTCGACAGTTACTATAAGAAAATTTTGTTTCTTAAAGAAATACGATGTGTTAAGAAAATGTACTTTTTTATGCAGGGCGCTCAAAAATTTCAAAAATATGAATTTGACCCAAGAGCAAACTACCTTTAGTTTTCTCATTTTTAAGGAAAATGCAATTTGAAAAAATTGTTTATTTAAATCTTATTCAATACGTCTTTTTCCCTAATGCCTCACCTCAGTTTTCGTATTTTTCCGTAAAGGATACTAAAAAATTTAGGATTATGAAAGAAAAGTATTTCAAATGGCTTTTTTTATTAAAAATGAAAAATAAAGGTAGTTTACTCTTAGGCAAAATTCATATTTTTGGAATTTTTAAGCACCCTGCTCCTTCATAAAAAAAATAATTTTTTTTAACATAAATCGTATTTTTTTAAAAATGCGGAAATTTTTAATGACTTTTTGTCCAAAAATTAAAATTTTGGTCATTTGTTGTATAGCTAATCCCATCCGGGGACACCTTGTACTACTGTTACAATATGGCTTAAGTAAGGAAAAACTAGATGTAAAAAAAGGCCAATCTAAAATAAATAATTTTTATATTCATAAAATACATATATCATAATAATATATTAATCAAAGTCATACAAGAAGGATACGTTCATTTATATAATGAGTTAATCAAAAATAAACCAACTGCCAAATTGCACATTCTCTAAACTATATAATTTGTTTATTACAAGCAAACTTTTGGTTAACAGAAAACATAGAAGATAAAATAGCTGAAGAAAAATAACATAAATAGAAAAAGTTAGCTGATTGCAAGCTATGTAATAAGGTAAAAAAAAATAAAGAAAAGCCTGACAGTATACATGAATCATTTTCATTCCGCTATAAATTACGAAGAAATAAACATTAGCATGATTACTATAGAGAGAAGAAAAGTGTATAAGTTTTTGGTAAAACAGAACAGCTTTATATTACATTAAAAGAAGTTTCAGGGAAAGAGGTAGACATTAAAAGCTTAATGAAGTTTGTTCCAAATGATGCTCGGACTTTTACAACATTTAAAAACTGTGGATTTTGAGGGTGACGTTGAAGGCTACAGTAACACTATTGATTTTGATATAGATGTAAACGAACAGTAGAAATGAAAATCGCAGGCATATTAATGAGAAGTACGACACTTTGCATTTTCTAAGTGTCTATACATCTACATACACAAAATATACTATTTTTGACAGTCGAGTTATTATTATATCATCTATATATTAAACACATTAAACACAGGTAATTTTTAGTTTTATTACTTATTTACTCTAGTGACTGAATAAATGCTTTTTTGAACTATATATTTAACATCCGAATAAAGTTTGGTTTAATGTATGGGTATCCAAATTTAATTGTAGGTACCAAATATCAACTAAAATTCTGAACGAGAATAGTTAATGAAAAAACAAGAATTCTTCAATTATTCAAAAAGGAGCTTAAAAATTTATTAAAAACAAGAAAAATTCAACAAACGTGACAATAATACTCAGACAATGACGAAAACAAATTTCCTATATAAAAAAAAATTTTACTTACAGACAAACCTGTCAGCATGAATTTGCAAGCAGACTAATACTTAAAACTTAATTATCTTAAAAACTAGTTTTTGGCGCCTGGTTTCCTTTTTTCATACATATCTCAATAAATTATGGTACAATAACTGCTCCAGCTTCTTGTTTTCTCTCTGTAGCCTTTGCTTTGACAGTCTGAACCACTCACTAGCGATGTTCTCAAATTCTTTTTCACAATGTGGGAACGTTTCGTTAACAGCAGCTAGAACAATAGTTTATGACAAAATTTTATAACTTTTTTGTGTATTATTTACTTAAAAGCAATTTCTAACTTTTTTAGAAATTCTTTGTCTTTACCTAGGTACCAACAATATGTTACATCGTTGCCCAAGGACTTTGTTTCCATTTATTACTTATATAAATGTGTAGTTTTAATGATTGTGATTATACAATTTAAGCTACAATAAAGCATCTATAATAATTTTTCTGTGGCTTGAGCTTAGTTAAATTTCATTAAATTTCAAGATTGGGAAATATGTCAATAAAACTCCAACAAATAAGTAGGTACCTAATAAGCGACTTAACACTGCACCGAGGTGCTAATGATTTACACTTCTACGTACTTACCTACAATAGTTTTGATCTCTGAGCTTGATTCCACACAAAAACAAATAGACGATATTTTTAACATGTTAAAAACGCACGCTAGAAGTCACGTTGCACCTCCTTCATGGTCACTTGTGTTAGGTTAGAATATTACGATTAGGTTATTTTGTTACTTGTTAGGTACCTATAATAGTTAGGGGTATTTGAGTTAATTTCGTATCCTTTTCTAGCACGAACTATGTAATACAGAGTGCGAAAGAGATGTCCTATAATAATTTTATAACCAGATTTACCGGGAAATTTAAAACATCACAATATTAAAATGTTATCCAACTGTATGAAGATGCGGGATTATTAAACTAGTTTTTGATCGGCTAGTTTTATTTTTTGTTATTAGATACATAAAAAAAATAAAACGGCCGGTAACACTAATCACTATTTTAATAAATTTATAGAGTATTTAAACGAATAAATCATCAAGTATTATATAGGCACAATTACATTTTCATTACCACTTAATGGCAACTGAAGACATTTTTATTTAATATCACAAGCGTTAATTGGTAAAAGAGCTTCTTATTTTCATTATTATGTTGATTAAACTACACTGGTCACTGATGTTATAACCTAACTATAGCAGCTACTACACCAAAACAATATACATAATATACATACTTAACCAAACTTTTTTGACATTCCATATGTAAGCTAGCTTGTTTCACGTTTGTAGTTTACCAAATTACATGATTAAATATATATGTGTAATGTAATTGTAGAAAAACTTAAAATGTCCATGACGATCACAAAATATATAAATGTTATATCTGGTGTAAACATATGATGTGTAATATGTAGCAATTATCTAAATATCACATATTTTAATGTTATTATTTAACACACAAGCAATAAAACTTTAAACGTACATACTGATTACAGAAATACATAAATGTTATATAGCTGATAAATACACATAATACTTGTTATTGTAATGTAGCAGTTACGTAAAAATCACATATTTTAATGTTATTATTTAACAAACAGGCAATATAACTTAAAATCTACATGATGATAACAGACATACATAAATATTATATGGCATGTAAATATACAAAATACTTGTTATTGTAATGCAGCAGTTATGTAAAAATCACATATTATAATGTTTGTATTTAACAAACAGGCATGTTTGTTAATAACTTAAATGTATATAGCATTTGAAGATGGTTTATATAATAGAGATATATTTGGTAATATGGTGTGTGTTACCTTGACAATCTCTCTTTGGTACGTAACAGCCATATGTGTGTTCACTGGGATCTCAGTACTGAAGTATGGGACCCAAACAAGACTTCCAAGATATAGCTACTATAAAATATTAATTTTCAGAATAAGAGCGAAAATTCATCAAAGGATTTCCCATCTCGTCTTAGAAATTACACCTTATTGAAATTTTATAAATAAAAAATTCACATTTCTCAACAAAACTTTAAATCTGCAGATATGCCCTTATTCTGAAAAAGATTTTTAAATTATTTGTCCCAAACTTAAATCGCAAATTTGTCTGAAAAACTTCTTAATTTGGTCCTCATAGTAATGCCTTAAATTATTATTTAGGTCCCATACTTCAGTACTGAGACACGATTGACCTACGTTTCACCGGACGTCCCTGGCCGCAGCTTCCTTTGGAAGCATTTCAAACTCTTGCCTATATAAACTTTTTAAAAATATCTTTGGGCACAAAATCATATCTCGAAATTAATGACATGAATTTAGATATACCGTGTAAACTACACAAAACGAAATTTTTAAATATTCATCCAATATATGTAACACAAAATATACTATATGTAGAGGCAAAACATTAGTTTTTCTATTATTTATGACATGAAAAAAAATCAAGATCAAGATAGCATTGTCAATACAAAGCAGTCCAGGCGGTAGGACATTTCATAAATGTATCGACAAACTTCGACTAGGCACAAAATTTTTAAAAACATTTGTAATTTTTTTTTCGAAACTTAATGGTTTCCAAGATACAGTGCTCTCAAATTTGCTATATGTAAATATCATGGAAATATAATTACTCACGTAGAACAAAATTGTAAATTGTGTTCAGTGGTGTAAAAATGGGTAAAACTTGCAATAGTTCTATTATTACTTCTATGCAAAACTGAACGATATTAAAAAAACAATAAATTGAGATTATTTTTCATTGATCTGCTTGGAAATTACTTAGTTTCTAACAAGGGTTTATTTAGATTTTTTTATTAAATTGGTGAGTTCTATTCAGTGGCGGATCTAAGGTGAAAGGCTCAGGTGGCAAACGCTTTGAATGGCCCATTTTTTCGGATGATACCATAATAATCTACAGTATAAGGGCCCTGAGGGCCCTTTTGCACAGGGGGCCCAGGTGGCATTTGCTCATTGGCCGCCCGGTTAGATCCGCCACTGGTTCTATTCTTTGTCGTTTCTAACAATACTTATGCAAAAACCTGTATAACAAATTTCCAGTCAAACTAGACGTACACACTGGCTTTCCAGAAACCTACAGCTACAGCCTCTAGATGTCTCTAACAAATGTTGTTATTTCTCTGCACTCAAAAGATGCCTTGGGTTTCTTTTCCCTCTTATGCCTCTGTTTTGCTAGGCGAAACCACTCTGATGCTACCTGCTCTATTTTGTTTTGCATCACATATGAAAAACTTGCAACAAAAACTTCTGAAACAATGATAGCAATATTAATAAGATATTCATATATGTATTGGTTAA
Source organism: Rutpela maculata (assembly GCA_936432065.2). Classification (NCBI taxonomy): domain Eukaryota; kingdom Metazoa; phylum Arthropoda; class Insecta; order Coleoptera; family Cerambycidae; genus Rutpela; species Rutpela maculata. The sequence goes on along the minus strand of OW386290.2, from coordinate 76,101,554 downwards.
AGTTCCTCACCTTTCTTTGCCGCGATAACCTTCAGGTCAACGCTTTAAATTATTCCAATATCCCTTCCTGAGCATTTCGTGGCACATTCGTTAGTAAATAAATTAGTATCCTGTGAATATTATCTCAAGGACTGCTTCTTTCCACTCTTTCTGGAATCAATATAATAACAATGTATATTTTTTAAAATACAATACCGTCAAATATAGGTAGGTAGTTTAGTTCAGAAAACTTTAGTTATAATATTATATAAGAACATTGAAAATGAAAATGGTGATGGTTACTTCAAAAATACATACCTAATTTGAAATGTCGTTTATTAACTGAATATGAAATACTTTAGAGAAAGACTGCTTTTAATGGTAATTATTATTTTTAAAAATTTCTTTTTGATACTTATTATATTGGTTAAAACAGTTGTTCAACTCATTAATGTTTTCATTTTGACAGTAATTAGTATCGAGTATACCTATCACAATTTCCTTCAGTAATAACATTGATTAATTAGAAATAATTATGTGAAAAATTATGATTGACATTAATTATCTACATTTTCAGTTGAATTTCTTCTACACACTAATTCATGCCAGGATAAATGACTAAGTGAACACTTTTTTTAATTTTTCAACAATCATTTGGTTCTTACAGTCTTTTCTTTCCATATTTTGATTTGAGGTTAGAATTGAAAGTTTTATTTGTATTTGACATTTGATAGACATAAAAATTACAATATAATATTTTTTCTACACCTATTTAATTATATGACAATTATTACCATTTTTTTGGTGAAAAATCGTACCTATAATTCACTGTAGTGAATTATGGATTCATAATTCACTGCATCCGGATAATCACAAATACAAATTCAAAAATCAGTGTTTCGTTGATTCAATGATATTTTAAATCGACCGCGATCAACTCTTGTTGCTGCTGCGGCTGACAATCAACTCGCGTGACAGTGACAATTGTACCGCCATATTGTTTGTTTACGTTTTCGACTTCTTACGAATAGGTACCAATTAATGTTATCAAATTTCAGTCTAATTTATTTGTTTAATAGGTGTAGAAAAAGCATAGTATTACATTAGCGATTATGAATGAGCATTATTCACTCAGATGATTTGCGCCACTCGCCTACGGCTCGTGGACTCAAACATCATCTTCGTGAATAATGGCTATCATAATCGCTCATATAATAATATACTATTCCCTACCTGCTTATCTTCAATGCACACTGATCACCGATATTAACTAAATTTAAATCAAAGAGCACAAGACAACTATGTTTCTACACAACAATGCTGGGATGTTGAGCTTCTTTTAGCTTAGTGAAAAAACTGAAAAATGGCCTCTGGCCTCTGCCGAATGCCGGAGTCTGCCGCCCTACCACAAACACTTTTAAATATAAATTTACCAAACTGCAACATAACAGTTATACAATTTTTATTATTTAAGTTATATATTCTTTATAAGAGTTTTTATGTAACAATAGTATATTATATTACTAGGAGTAGAACGCACTCTTTTTTTGTGTTGAGCCCAGGATTTGCGTCTGAGGCGAAGCCGAAGCCGCAAACTGGGCGAAACACAAAAAAAGGCGTTCTACTCCGTGTAATATATACTATTGTTTCTTCAAGCGTATTAAAATGCAAAAATTCATTTATTTATCATAAATGTACAAATATTCAAACTACAGTCTTACATGTTGACACAATATGACAAGTGGCTAGTGGATAGCGCGCCACCGGTGGCTTTCGGTATTAACATTATGTTACTAGTAAAACAATACCCACTGCGGTGGCGCTTTCGGAACTAACATTATGTTACTAGTAAAACAATGTCCACTACGGTGGCGTTCGGTACTAACATTTTGTTACTAGTAAAACAATGTCCTACTTCTACTTCTGTTTTTGGTGACATAGTTTAAACATTTTTTAATACGCTTGAAGAAAAAAAATATTATTAAACTATACATTGTTATATTACTTTGCTATATTGGCTAAACATTAAATGTTACAATTTTATTATATGAATAAAACATAACAACATATTATGTTATTATTTTATAACAAATGTCATAATAATAACATAACATTAATAAATAGTGTTAATGTAACCCATTACTACCAGGTTATATAATATCAAAAATTTTTGTTTGCTGGGAAGGTTTTTTATTAAGCACACAAAAATAAAAAGGAATACAAGATATCGTCACAATATACAGGGTCTGTCAGGTTTGAACAAACTTTACGTAGATTAGATGATATATCTATTTGACCTTCAAATGCTATTAAGGTATTTTTCATAAGACTATTATGAAACAATAAAAGTTGCATTCGTGTGTTGCCAACAGCGAATACCCATTTAAATAGTAAAAATAAAAAAACCACTTCCTAAGGAATCACTACTTCCACATCTAGATTTTCTCTCCAAGTTTTTTACAACGAAAAAAATTTGATACTGTATTTGCACTCTGCTATGTGGAAATAATTGTTCATAGACCTTTAATAATATAATATTTGAAACCGTCTACAACAAATACCCATAAAACGATATGCCACATCAGTCGTGGTGGGGATAGCTGATGCTAATACAAATTTGAGACCTTTGATTCTACACACACACACACACACACACACACTAGATCACAATTTTATTTTTGTATCTCCTTTAATAATACGGTGGTAGTAAAATGGGGATTATGGCTGGCTTGCTTTACCCATTTACCCCTCAACCCTTCAAGGGAATAAGATCAAAATTGGCACCTGTTTCTTATTGTATCAAGCAATTAAGAGATACTGTAAACCTTGATGTCTTAAAAATATATTATTTCGCAAATTTTCATTCAATTCTTTCGTATGGAATGACTGCTTTTGGTTTTGAAATGAGAGTTTGAGAGTTTTTAAACTGCAGAAAAAAGCTGTCAGATATATGTGTGGTGTGAAATCAAGAGATAGTTGCAAAAAGTATTTTAGAAATTTAAATATTCTTACGCTGCCCCGCACATTTATTATGAGTACCTATTCTCTTACATGTTAAAATGAAAACTCTCAACGAATTTCATCGGTATGATAAAAGAAATAGCGATATTTTAGAAATTCCTCAACATAAAACAACGCTTTATGAACACTGTCTAAAGTATTTAGCCATTAAGGCTACACTAAACTACACCTTTTGAAATCAAATTGTTAAAGCTAGGATTTTGCAGAGTGAGATGGAAATATCAGTTTATTTTCGGTTTATTATAAATATTTAAAAAATCATAAATGATATAATCCTTAAAATAATTTCAGATACTTCCCATTGTTCTAAGGAATACAACCATATATAGTTTTAATTTTGTATATAGTCAAATGCCATACTTTAATAATGAAATTAGGGACTATTTTCATTGACAAACTACGATATTTAAATATAACAGAAATTTATAATAAAAAAATATATATACCTAGTTGTATTCGTTAGAACAATAGCAAGTATCTAAAGCAGTTTTAAGATTATACCTACTATGTGTAGTTTTTTAAATATTTACAATAAATCGAAAATAAAAGCATCCCTGTGAACACGGATACATACCTGGTATGTTTCTCTTACGTAATCTATTCAACATGGTATATCCAAGGATATTGGATGTATGGTAAATGTAAGGTACATGGACCTTAAAATTTCAGCCACAAAAAAGTTATAGCCATGTAATGGCAACATAACTTGTAACATACTTCATATGCGGCAAATATATAACATACATGTAAAAGACATATTTTATTTCAAAATATTTACCTTAAAATATATTCTGATGTTACGTGTATGCTATATAACATACAATTCCTTGGTATATGCACAAGGGGGTAGCATTTAATATACAAGGTGTCCCCGAATGGGGTCATCTATACCACAAATGGACCTAAATTTTTTAATTTTTCAACACATTATAAAAAATTTTGCTTCTTAAAAATACGATGCGTTAAGAAAATGTACTTTCTCTATGCAGGGCGCTCAAAAATTTCAACAATATGAATTTTACTTAAGAGAAAATTACCTTTATTTTTCTCGTTTTTAAGGAAAATGCCATTTGAAAAAGTTGCTTTTGGTCATAATCCTAAACTTAAATTAAATCTTGTTTAATCCGTTTTTTTCCCAATGCCTCATCTCAGTTTCCTTATTTTTCCGTAACAGTAATAAAAAAAATTTGTTTTCCAAAATTTAGGATTAAGTATGACAGAAAAGTATTTCCAATGGCTTTTTTTATTAAAAATGAAAAATAAAGGTAGTTTACTCTGTTAGGCAAAATTCATATTTTTGGAATTTTTGAGCACTCTGCTCCTCCATAAAAAAAATTTCTTAACATAAATCGTATTTTTTAAAAATGCGGACATTTTTATAGAGTGACTTTTTGTCCAAAAATTAAAATTTAGGTCCATTTGTTGTATAGCTAATCCCATCCGGGGACACCTTGTACTACTGTTACAATATGGCTTAAGTAATGAAAAACTAGATGTAAAAAAAAGCCCAATCTAAAATAAACAATTCTTATATTCATAAAATACATATATCATAATAATATATTAATCAAAGTCATACAAGAAGGATATATAATGAGTTAATCAAAAATAAACCAACTGCAAAATTAATAAAGGAACTAAATATGCCAAATTGCACATTCACCAAACTATATAGTTTGGTTTATTACAAGCAAACTTTTGGTTAACAGAAAATAAAATAGCGGAAGAAAAATAACATATACAGAAAAAGTTAGCTGATTGCAAGCTATATAATAAGTTAAAAAAAATTTAAAAAAGCCTTTGACAGTATACATGAATCATTTTCATTCCGCTATAAATTACCAAGAAATGAACATTAGCATGATTACTATAGAGACAAGAAAAGTGTATAAGTTTTTGGTAAAACAGAACAGCTTTTTTCTGAAATCGATCGGGAATGTCTACATTTTCGGCGCGATTTTAGAGCGAAAAATGCACAATTCCAGTATTTTAGTCCGTTGCTAAGAAACTATCAGAAAACAGATCGGAAAAGATCCGTTGCCAAGCAACGATCAACAGAGCCGTACGTGAATGTTACTTCCCGGCCTAGGCCGGGAAGTAACATTCCCGTACGGCTTGGCTTCGATGCTTGTTGGCCTCGGCTAGCGCCTCGGCCAACAATTGCATCGTCGTCCGGGAATGTATCGCTTTCACACCTAGATACACAATATACTATATCTTACATTAAAAGAAGTTTCAGGGAGAAAGGTAGACATTAAAAGCTTAATAAAGTTTGTTCCAAATGATGCTCGAGCTTTTACAACATTTAAAAACTGTGGATTTTGAGGGTGACGTTGAAGACTACAGTAACACTATTGATTTTGATATAGACGTAAACGAACAGTAGAAATTAAAATCGCAGGCATATCAATGAGAAATACGACACTTTGCATTTTCTAAGTGCCTACATACACAAAATATACTATTTTTGACAGTCGAGTTATTATTATATTTTAATTAGTTATTTTTTAGAGTGACCACACTGTATACATTTCACTAAAAGTATGTCCATAATTATTTTTTATGGTGACTGCTTTGTATAATTTTCATATTTTTCTTCCCTGGCAGTTGAGTTAACTACATGTGAAATATTATCCGCCATATTTTTTATAAATATAAATATATAAAAAAGGGTATGATTTAAGCGCGCATTATTCTAAATACTTTGAGCTCATCGAGCATTAAAATCATTATTTTGCGCATTAAAATATGACGACGCTCACAATAAATAAACATATCTATTCTAAACATGTAAGATTTAAATACGCATTATAGTAAATAGTTGTGAAAAATATATAATATAAAACTTGTTTCACTATCTCGTAGAGATTATATCTTTGTAGTATATAAAATATCAAAGCATACTTAAAGTCCTTTAGTACCCCAACACCTACGATTATGACTGAAATATTTCGAATGCGTAAACGCTGATCGAATGAAATGAAAACTCCTATTATTCTTACTCCCTGTTTACAACAACTAAAATGAACCTAACCAACAATTGCTTGAAAGCGCGTGGAAGCAGGTACAGTGGCTAACACTAACCGACGCCATTATCCTTTGGCTTTGAAGACGGTCTTGGATGTCTAGGGTCGAGCAGGACTATTGCCCTTTACCCCAGTACATCGCTGTAGACCTGGACCGGCCTCGTGCGGAGCGGGCGAACTTACTTTACATCAACCCCAATCACAAATGTGAGCGGTGTGGATGATTTCGGCCCACCTCTCCGGATCCTGGCTTGTTGGACCTTGCTGGATAAGGCCTTTATCTTCTGGCGCTCTTCTGTCTTGGGTTTCTTTCTTCGCCAGCTTGTCACCCCCGGGGGTAGTCATCTGTCTGTTCGGAAACTTTGGGTTTTTTTTGGCAAGGAATGACTTCCGGTACGCAGAATGTTAATTGACATCCAGCCATTCGGATCATCGGTTAGGTAGGGATGACTGGATGAGCTATGTGACGGAGCTAGGTGACTACAGGTACTGGACGGTGTTTTGTCTGGTACCGTTGTAACACGTAATATGTCCCACATCCCACGATTTGAAAAGCTTACACCTTATAGTGCACATTTTACCTATTTTAATGCTCGTTTATTAAGTTTAGGGCTAAAATAATATTTCAGTTGCTCATAAAAGTCTTAGCTCAAAACACATTAAATATATTAAGGGGAGTGAAATTAAAATATTATGAAAGTAATAATTTTAATGTAATAATTCTATTTAAAATAATGCTAATTTCTTCTTCTTAGTGTGCATAAATTTTTTTCATGTAACTGACATAATATTAGTTTAATTATTGTAGATCAATATAAGGATATATATCAACGTAAGGACATTTAATTTTATTCAATATCACAATGATTTTTAAATGCGAGTTAGTATTTAAGAATGTTATAATTAATAAATAGTTTCCCGGTAAATTATTGTATTGGAAAATAATTTTCTGAAATGCTTAATTTGATTATTAATTAAGGAAACATTTATTATAATGCTCAAAGCCAATGCCCATTATATTTAAAATAATGATCATTTAAATTATCCTCTATAAAAAATATTGCCATCTGTTACATTTTCTCTTTAATATTTTTTGGGTGACTACCCTATACATTTTTCATATCGTTCTTCTTTGACAGTTGTGTTAACTGCATGCGAAATATTATCGTCCTCCGTCACATATTTTTATTTTTTTCTTTGGGTGACTACTCTGTAAATTTTGTTTTCATATTTTTCCTCTTTGGCAGTTGTTTTAACTACATGCGAAATAATTTTCCTCACAATTTTCTTATTTTTTTTTAGGGCGACCACCCTGTACAATTTTTTTATATCTTTCTTTGACAGTTGTGTTAACTACATGCCAAATATTATTGTTCTCCATCACATTATTTCATTGTCCTTTTAGGGTGATCTCCCTGTGTATTTTTTTTATTTTTCAAGTTTGATAATGGGCCTTTCCCGCATGACTGAATTTTACTATTTCACCACGACCAAACCATATAATAAACTATAATATAATTTTATATTAATTTAGTTTCTTGCAATTTTGTATGTTCTACCAAATATTTACTTTACTAAATCAGTTTTATTTCACTTAATTTGAAACATGAGTTCTAAGGCGCGAGCTTGCAACGTCAGTCTGATTAGACCAATAAAAAGTCGTATTTTTAAAGGGAGTTGTCTATTGCCAGGTGTACGTCTTTTCATGTGAACATCGTATTTCCGATATCAACTGTCTAGTTTGAATAGACCATTTTTTTTCATTACAATGTACTCTTCGTTAACCTGATGCTAAATAAAAACAAAAATTCTGTCAACCTTTCACTGTCTGAGTCTAAAATCCATATATCATGTTTATATTCTCTATTTTTGATCGTTTTGGTTCACATATGGTATAATATCAGTATCATCTGGCAACGCTGTACTGAAATGCTCAAATCATATTCGATAACCTCACCACAGAAGAAGGAACTACCAGAAGCGGCACTCTCAGCACCGCCTTTGATCTTTTTTTGTGACCTTCGCCATTTTGTTGTTGGTAATTTTGGCGGGAAATTTAAACAGCATGTTTATAAACAAACTTTACACAAGCTGAATACAATCACCTTATTCGAAGAATTCTACTTATAATGGACATTAAAGCTATTAAAGTAAACTGGATAAATTTATCTCTACGAACAATTGTATTCTCAATATAAATAAAGTCACAAAATGTATTAAAATCAATACAATATCTCGAGAAAATCTGTAATTTCTTACTGGGAGGTTGTTCTGAGGAAATATTAATTTTTTTTCTGTTTAAACTACCAAATTGAGGAAAAATAGTAGGTAAGTGCTATTGGTAGTAATCTATTCTGATACATATTTGTCGTGCGCACAACTTAAAATTGTTATAAAGTTCGGTTGAACTTACTTGCCAAATTCCCACGATCGCATGCTTCCAACCACAATACGGACCTTAAAAGAAGAAAGGTTCACAACTACTTGGAAATATCTTATAATTTACATCAATAATAAAATACCTTTGGGAATCCTTAGGAAACCCAAATAAACTAATGTCTTTTCCTGTCGTACTACTTGTACATTCCTTAACAGCGCAAACGGTTCCACCTCGTTTACTCATATCGCTAATAAAAATTACTATTAACACAGCACAATAATACTAAAACCTTTTAAGAATTTATTTCGGTATTATGTCACAGTCTGTCATTTACCGCACTTTATTGTTTTAACCTAAAACAATAAATGAACTGACGGATGTACCAACAACAAAATGGCGGCAATGGAATTTTGGCGGGTAGCTCAAGTGTCGTTTCTGGTAGTTCACTTTTCTGTGACCTCACTTTCTATTGTTTATGTTTGATACGATATTTACGTAATTTTATTTTATAATTAGAAAATGCCGCTTACAAGGGTTTGTTTTGTACCAGTGTGTCCAATCACTAGTGAAAATACTATCAAGTTATTTTTGCGCGTCCCAACAAATTTGAAAATTCGAAAATTGTGGCGGAAAGTTGCAAAAGTTCCTGGTGTTGTTTATACTGCTCCTGGATTTTTCTGTTGTGAAGATCATTTTAACGTATGTGTATATTGTTACTAACTTCCTTTTAGCGGGCTTGATTTTATACTTTATTTGTCTCTTTAGATTGAAATCACAATATTTACGTTTACGCAATGTCAATCGGGATTATAAACGGACGTTCTCAATTAAACGTTAGCACTTTACTTTACGAGATTCTATTGGTGGTTCCTCATAAATGTACTTCAGGCACCAATAGAATTGCAAGATATGGAAAACAGAACGCAAGTGAGATTGTTTGGGAACTTGGTTTGAGAATGCACCTTTATAGCTAATTCTGGCAGCGGTTTAAGATCATATTTGATTGGTGTGGTTATGATGACGTCACATTGCCGCCCGAATGCTATCGTTTAAATCTGCTCTTGATTTAGGTAATATTTGAATATTTTCTGTAGTATTTTATGCGTTCAGAAAAAAAATTAAAATTCATTTTTAGTAATATTTTGATAGGATCTTTCCAATAACACAATAAAAAAAAATAGCGGGAAAGGCCCATTGTGTTAACTGCATGCGAAATATAATCACGTTCCGTCACATTTTGTTAAAAATTTTATTAGGTGACTGTATATTTTTTTCATATTTTTCTTCGACACTTTTGTTAACTGCATTCTAAATATTATCGTGCTCCGCCACATTTTTGTATTTTTTTTTTTTTTTTTGGGTGGCCACTTGAAAAACCGTTGCCCAAGGAATCTCTACTTCCACATCCAGATTTTCTGTCCAAATCACTCACAACGAAAAAAATTTGTATGTGGAAATAATTGTTTATGGAATTTTAATAATATAATATTTGAAATCCTCTACCCCAAAAACCCATAAAACGATACCCCACATCGGTAGCGAGGTGGGGGTGGTGATAGGGGGTGGTAGGAGGGTAGATGAAGTAAAAAAATATTTTGCGGTTTCTGGTTCTTGTACAGTCACTAAATCACAATTTCTTTTCATCCCCTTTAATAATGGGGTGGCTAATGCCAAATTTTTTTTTGAGACCTTAGCTTCTCTTGTATATACTAAATACCAATTTTATGGATTCTTACCTGCTTGATTTACCTATTTACCCGAAATTTACCCCAATTTACCCCCCAACCCTTCGACGGAACAAGACGAAAATATAATCTAGTTCTAGATCTCGTTAAAGTACATATATTATGTATACCAAATTTCGATATCTGAAACGGTTCCAGAGTAAACGTGCGCACAAAAAAAGTTACAGACAGACAGAAATTTTTTTTCTCTCAAACTTAAAATCTTGACGTTTCATGACATTCTAAACCTATTTGAACAATAAAAATTTTTAAAAATTTTTTTGTCGTTACTATACTTCCACTGGATGTGGAAGTAAAAATATCGAGAAATGATATGCGTAAAAATGCTTTCACAATTAAATTAGCCGTTTACTTTTTTTTTAGTATATATTTTTTTTCTTTGACAGTTGTATTAACTGCATGCGAAGTATTAAAAAAAAAACAAATATCTTAGTCATCCGTGGGGAATAAATAACAAAAAAACTGTTCTTTTTGTCATTTATTTTTACTTCCACATCCAGTGGAAGTATAGTAACGACAAAAAAATGAAAAAATTTTTATTGTTCAAATAGGCTTAGAATGTCATGAAACGTCGAGATTTTAAATTTGAGCAAAAAAAAAAACATTTCTGTCTGTCTGTCGGTCTGTAAGTTTTTTTTTGTGAGCACGTTTACTCTGGAAATGGCGGTTTAAGATATTGACTTGAAATTTGGTAAACGTATATACGTTAACGAGGTCTGGAACTAGATTATATTTTCATCTTATTCCGTCGAAGGGTTGGGGGGTAAAATGGGGTAAATGGGAGGTAAACAGGTAAATTAAGCAGGTAAGAGTCCATAAAATTGGTATTTAGTGTATACAAGAGAAGCTAAGGTTTCAAAAAAAATATTGGCATTAGCCACCCAGTTATTAAAGGGGATGAAAAAAAAAAAATGATTTAGTGTGTGTACAAGAACCAAAAGCCCCAAAATATTTTTTTACTTCATCCACCCCCACTACCAACCCTCTACCACCACCCCCACCCCCACTACCGATGTGGCATATCGTCTTATAGGTTTTTGGGGTAGACGATTTCAAATATTATGTTGTTAAAGTTACCTCGAGTAGTATGGATGCGCAGTGGCTTTCCTCGACTACTCTGGATGCGCAGTAGGTTTCCCCGAGTATTATGGATGCGCAGTGGCTTTCCTCGTGTATTTTGGATGCGCAGTGACTTTTCTCCAGTAGGTTACCTCAAGTAGTATGAATGCACAGTGGATTACTTTAAGTAGTATGGATGGATGCGCAGTAGGTTACCTCAAGTAGTATGAATGCACAGTGGATTACTTTAAGTAGTATGAATGGATGCGCAGTAGGTTACCACGAATAGTATGGATGCTAGTGCTATAGATGCGCAATAGGTTACCTCAAGTGATATGGGTGCGCAGTGGGTTTCTTCAAGTAAAATGTATGCGCAGTGGGTTACTTCAAGAAGTATGAATGCGCAGTGGCTTTCCTCGAGTAAATTGGATGCACAGTGGGTTACCTTGAGTAGTATGGATGCGTAGTAGGTTTCCTCGAAAAAAATGCTTGAAGTAGAGGCTTTACTTCTATCGTGTAGTTTACGGCATACAACGATTTGTTATATCTTTGTCATGCCATTTTCTGCGTATTACTTCCACATTCAGTTGAAGTATATTAACGCAAAAATTTTGGAAATTTTCATTGTTTAAATAGGCTTAGAATATCATGAAATGTCAATATTTTAAGTCTGAGCAAAATAAATTTGTCTGTCGAGTCGGTCTGTCTGTTAGTCTTGTATCTTTTTGGTGCTAATGATTACTCTGGAACCGTTTAAGATATTCACTTCAGGGGCGGCCCTAGAGCGGTGCGGCCGCACCGGACGCCTTCTTGGGGGGGCGCCGAAAATGCAATGATAGTTCGTCTGCGTAAAAAATAAAACCCAAGCACCTTAATATCACTTAACCTTACAACTTCCATTTCCAGTTTTTAATTAATTTACAATGTAAATTTGATGTATGCCTGTTTTTTTGGGATTTCTCCCCTTTCTTCAAAAATAAAAAATTGTTTTTTCGGATTTCTCCCCTCGCTCTTCAAAAAATTCTTTCGGATTTTACCCCCCGCTCTTCAATCTTCAAACAATTTGGATAAAAAAAGTTTCTCGGATTCCCCCCCCCCCCCCCCCCCGCTGTTTTCAGACTACAAAGAAAAATTTTTGGATATAAAAAATGTATATCTTCAACCTCTATGTACAGCCTAATCACGAATAAGCGATTGCATATTGGGAGGGTGGGGGTCGGGGGCACAAAGAGATCTCCCACCACCTGAAAAATTTGCAAGGGCCGCCCCTGATTCACTTATAATACGGCACACGGATGTAGGTTAACGATTATAATGTGATCTTATTCCGTTGCAGAGTTGAATGAGGTAGATAGGTAAATCAAGCAAGTAAGAGTCCACGAAATTGGTATTCAGTAAATATAAGAGCTAAGGTCTCAAAAAAAATTGGCATTACCACTATTACCACCCCCATCCCATTATTAAAGGTGGTGAAAAAATAGTGTGATTTAGTGTGTGTACAAGAGCCAAAGTCATCAAGAATTTTTTCGCTTCATTCACCCCCACCACCACCCCACCCCCATTACCGATGTGGCATATAATTTTATGAGTTTTTGGGGTACATGATTTAAAATATTATACTATTAAAGTTCCATAAACAATTATTTCCACATAGTGGAATGCAAATATAGTATTTTGTTGTAAGAGACTTGGATGTGGAAGTAGTGATTCCTTGGGCAGCGGTTTTTCCTTTTATTTACTGTTCACATAATAGACCAGGCAAATCTCAGTGTAAAATGGGTTTGGCGTGAACTATTTGGGGACAGTTATTTGTTTATTGCAATGGATAGCTATATTAATGTAGAATAAGTACATAAAGTCCGCCAGAGACATTTTCTTTAAAATCATATATCTTAGTAACCGTTGCTCCAATTTTAGATTTCTTTTTTTTGTTCCATTCCTCACTTCGAATTTTATAAAAAGTATGATTACATACGATAAATTAAACGATAAACTTAGGAAATTTAAAAATAATTTAAATATTACGGAAATTTAAACTTTTGTAAACTCGAGACGTTTGTACTGAAATTTCTAGTCAATTTTTGAAAAAATAATTTTAATAAAAGTTCTAGAGCACACAATTAGCTTTCATTTGTTTTTTGGCCGATGATACTAACTCAAATATTAACGAAGTAATAGTTATTTATATATAAAATTGTAACCATTTTTAATAATGTACATTAAGGTATAAACGGGTGTCCAGTCAGTGTTCTCTCGGAAGATTGTGCAAAACGGCTAACTTTATAAATAAACTTTCTTAACAAAACTTTCAATGTCTCGTCTCTACTACAACTTAAAATTATTTTCAATTATACAAGGTGTCACAAAAACGAGTCACACAAGAAAGTATAATTTTTTTAAATAGAACAGCCTGCATTTCCTTAACGCCAGTTAAGCCTCCAAGGGTCCTGTATTACACCCTAAAATATTTTGCAAAGTTGTTTTTTTCTGTTTTTTGGGCAGTTTACAAACATTTTTGACTGGCATATCTCCCCAATTTATTAGTCGTTATTTCTAAAAATGTGGGATGTTGTTTGACAATGATGTATTTACAAAAAAACATTTTTGAAATAAATCTTTAGTATATCCGGTGTCCAAAATATTTGCGTACATTTCTTGATATTTAATTATTATTTTTCTCATTTTTTTTTTAAATGGAATGCCTAAGTATACTTTTTTTACATGAATGAATAAAACATACAATTCCTCACATTTTAATATCTCTTTGTTTCTATTTCAAACGTTTTTTGAGATAGGTGCTCTTTATTTTAGCATTAAAATCTATATTTTGTTTTACATTTTTTCCATTTTTTTTAAATGGAATGCCTATAATTCTTTTGAATGGACGAGTAACGCTTACAATTTCTCACATTTTGATATCGTACACTTTCTTTTATGAACAGTTCTTGAGCAATAATTTTTTTTCAGGATATTGAAACTAACCTAACAACTGCTCAAAATGTCCACCATTTTGATTCAGGTAAAACTAAGGTCTCTCGATAAATGAGCGCCTTACACAATGTAACATATCAACATTTATACAATTGAAACACCGACGAGTCCTTTCCATCATATCGTCTCGAGTCGTTGGTTCTACTTTATAAACGTCTGACTTCATAAATCCCCAAAGAAAAAACCCACTGAAGTCAGGTCGGGTGACTTAGGCGGCCATGTAATGAGACTTAACATAATTTAATAAAATAATAAATTAGATATTATTTAGTTTATTAAAATATTGGACCTCCTCTTCCTATCCACCTTTCAGGAAACTGATTACTAATGGCATGACGAACATTTCTACTAAAATTTGGTGGTGCACCTTCAAGTTGTAACCACATATTATTTGTAATGTAATCAGGAATATGCTCGATTATTTGTGGAAACGTATTTTGCGTAAAATCTACACACATTTCCCTCAAAAAAGCGTGGATGAATAACATAATCATGTACAGTTCCTTCCCTTACACTTAAACTCTGGTTTTGATTTTTCTGTGAAATATGACGGTTTAATCTGGCATAATAATGGAAATTGTGCCTATTCGCAAATCCGTTGCGATGAAACGTTGATTTATCCGTGAACAATACAAATTTGAAAAATTCTTCATTTTCTCCAATTTGGTTTTGAGCCCACTGGCAAAAATTTAGTCTACGATTTAAATCCACATCCCAAAGCTCTTGATGCAGCTGAGCTCGATAGGGGTGAAACATATTTTTACGAAGACATAGGGTGACACTAGATTCACAGACCTCTAAATCCCTACTTAACTCCCGAACATTTGCCGTAGAATTTTCGATTACCGCTAAAGTTATAGCCAGCTCATTTTCTTCATTACAATACATTTCGTCGTCTCGCCTTCTTTTCATATGCAAAATTTCTAGTACGTTCAAAACGTTCTTTCAAATTTTCTAGAGACCTCACATCAGGGATATTTTTGACCATACATTCTTGATGCCAATAAACAATTTCCATCATATTTACCAATAACATAACATTTACCATAGATATTAAGTCTTATTGACAATAATTATAATTCGTATTTTTAAATATTAACAATATTAATTCAACTTAATCACGATAATCTTAAACACATTAGAGAAATGTCATAGAATAGAGTGAAAAACAAGCGAAAAACAAAAGACCAAAGCCATACTAGATTTTAATGCTAAAATAAAAAGCACCTCAATTTACGCAAAACTTATTTGAAATAATCATACCTCAAAAATGGTTTGAAATAAAAAAATTAAGTGTATAATATTAGAATGTGGCAAATTTTATGTTTTATTCATCCATGAAAAAAATACAGGCATTCCATTTTAAAAATTTGAGAAAAATATTAATTAAATAACAAGAAATGTAAACAAATATTTTGGACACCCGGTATAATAATAATTTATTTAAAAAATGTTTTTCAGTAAATGCATCATTATCGAATAACACCCTACATTTTTAGAAAAAACAATTAATAAATCACGGAGATATGGTAGTCAAAAAAATGATTGTAATTTGCCAAAAAAACAAGAAAAAAATTATAACTTGGCAACGCTGCATCCGATTGGTAAAAAATTTCAGGGTGTAATTCAGAACCCTTAGACGCTTAACTGGCGCTAAAAAATTAGATAGTATTCCATTAAAAAAATTATACATTCTTGTGTAACTCCTTTTTGTGACACCTTGTATAATTGAAAATAATTTCACGTTATAGTAGAGATGAAACATTGAAAGTTTTGTTAAAAAAGTTTTTTTATAAAGTTACCCGTTTTTGCACAATCTTCCGAGGAAGCACTAACTGGACGCCTTGTATATTTCAAGTCTTATTTTCTTCAGTTATCTTCTATTTTATGCCCAAAGATGTAATAACACTTTCGATTGTACATAAAAAGGGGAAGAGAACATAAAAAAGAAATCTAAAATCGGAGCAATGGTTACTGAGATATGTCCTTCTAAAAGAAACTGTTCTGGCGGCCATTTTTTCTAAATGGTGGCTTTAGCTCACATCGGGATTTCTCGGAATAAATTCGGAATGAATATCTTCATTCTACATGAATAGAGCTGTCCATTTCGATAAAGAAATAGCTGTCCCCAGATAGTTCATACTCAAAACTGGATTTGCCTGCACTATAAGTCGGTCGAGTAAGCAAAAAAACTGCACATTTTGCGGAGGACACCAAACTTGCCGTGCATCATGTCCAGACCCATTGTCAACGTTTAGGAAGAGGAGCCACGTGAAACCTATTCCCCTAACAAAATTTAATCTTTTTAAATTATTTTAATATGAAAAATTTAGGTTTCTAATTATATATTTTCAAGGATACTGAATTCAAAGAATAGCTCTAAAACGTTGTCAGAAGTCCATGGGACGAAATAACCAACATAGCGACCAAAATGGCCAGTGTTATATTGTAATGTGATAAGAGTTCCATGTTTTTCCATTTTCAGCTGATAAATACTATTTAATGTGTTTCTGTAAATTTTAAATTGTATGATGAAGGTAATAGTTGACCCCTGCTAATGACAGGGTGTAGTAAATGAAAAATGAATATTTTTAAAGAATTGTAAAATATTTGTTGATATGCAATCCAGTCAAAACCCACATTCTTCCACATCATCTATGAGCATATATCACTTGTGACTACATCTATGACTATATCATGCAGAGTAGCTTCTTCCGTGTGTTCTTGGTTGAAAATAAAAAGGAAAACCATCACACATGGCATCATTAGTACCCAAAAAATATTTAACATATACCGCTATCATTTGTGAAATCAATGACACTGGTTTGTTTCAGACTGAAAACAAAGAACTTACCTAGTCATGTTGGTGTAATTTTTGCAACTGACAAAGAGGAGAGGTGCACATTCTACTAGAGAGCATTAACAGCTTCAGTTTAAACTTAATGAGCACCCTACATTGCACCTACACTTTACAAGATCACGACAGCCCTGTCATATCGTGAGAAGAGATGTCCACTTCACTAGACAGTATAAATCATCTTTCGTCCATCCCCAATTATCTGGACTAGGAATGTTCGCATGTGGGACCAGGGGCGGACTAAAGGGGGGGCTTTAGGGGCTTAAGCCCAGGGCCTCGGATACTGAAGGGGCCCCGAACGCAGAAAACGGACTTAAGAATCAAATACGATGTGATTATGAGTATGCTCTGTATTGGTGAGCTCATTGACGGTATAAATAATAAATAAAAAAGTTTATAACATCTTTTGCTCATCTACTTCCGCATCGCAATCCACAATTTTTGCGCCACTGTATGCATCTGGATTTGATCAGTCGCAACCAAGGCTACTCGTTATTTTTTTTTTTAACTGTTTAACGCCGGCCTATTTCCGCTACCAGGGCCTATCACCGACGCCAGGAGACGAGCTACCCCCAACCTGGAAATTTTGCCGAACCTCTTCCCTTAAGAAGAGTAGGGATCTTTTACTTGCCTAACATTTAATAGACAAGGGACCGCCTGCTTTACATCCCCTCCGAAGGATGGTATATCCACTACGTAATCCTCGTCTGAAATTACGTAACTTCCGAGTATACACTGATATACAAGCCTCTAGAAGGCGGGACGAGAACGCTGTATTTCCCAAGATGGGAGCCCATCCAAGTACTAACCGCGCTCGACATTGCTTCAACGGAATATCGACTGATATTTACATTGAAGTCGCCTCTACGCTCGCCCCCTACTCGCTATTATTATTATAGTTTAGTTCAGTATTTAGCCAAAACGAAGTGAAACGTGTCTTGGTGGTGCGTGATCTGACCCGATCTCAAAAAAATGTTATCTGTAGTAATTATCGAAAATTCAGCATCAACACGTATTGCTTAGAAACTGCTTGAGTTCATTTTGATGAGATTTTATAGTCGAGAGTACTTCTTCAGTCAAATCTCATCAAACTGAACAAATGCGGTTTCTTAAAGGCAACACGCTTTGAATGTTGAATTTTCAGATTATTTTTAATCATTGAGTTAGAAGGACGGGAGAAGCAGTCACGTGATCAAAAACGGCATCACTTGGCCACCATGTTACTACTTTTCCGTCAAATAATGACAGTTTGTTTTCCGTGCGATTTATTGTGATTTTTATTGATAGTTTTTTAAATTTTGGACAATAAACATTAAAAGGACTATGGTGTCGTGTGTTAAAAGAAGTTGCTCTTCTAGAAATGGTGTTGACAAGAAAAAATTAACGGGAATATCATTTCATAGGTAGTGTGAACAACAAACAGAGCCGCATTAGAAAAAAACAGCTAATTAAATATAATAAAATTTTATTATTTAGAGGTCACTAAACATATATTAATTTGTTTATGTTGAGTTTTATTTGAACATGTTTGTTCTAATTCTTTTTGCTAAAAATCTTGCATTTATTGAATTCAATATTTTTCTTGCGTTATTCAGATAGGCCGTCTCGTTGGGGTACAAAGGTCTTATAATTTTAAATAGTACGGGTCTGGAAAAACCACCATCTTGTTCCAACGTTTAGCCACGCCTACCGGTGTCGTTTCTGTATAGGAAATTTATACAGCATGGCATCTCCTTATATTCTAACTCAATGTTTTTAATGCACGAAATATATATTTATTAGACTATTTCCAGAACAAAACATAGAACAAGAAATATTTTTTATTGATATTGACGTTTTGACGTTGTTGCTGTCAAGACTTGTGCGATTTTTCGCTGGCTGTCATTGTATGTAAAATATTCACTTGGAATGCAATTTTCTCTGTAAGTTTGTTCTTATTGGTCCAAATTTTCAAAATCTTGCTATTTCATTGGTTCTTATAATGTGAGGGAAATAGTCTTATGAGATGGGAAGGGCCCCAAAGCATTAATAGCCCAGGGCCCCGCACCTGGTTAGTCCGCCCCTGTGTGGGACGTGGGTTTATGTACTGACCCCAAATATGGCCGCCCTGATCAAAAGCTCTCAAAGCATGCTGTCGGAGTGCTTCTGATGTTGGAGGGAGTTTGTTAAACAGTTTTTCTTCGGAACTCGAAAGAATATGTCTCACCCTATCCAGAGTCATACCCAAGGATATTGTGTGGTACATGCAAACTAAAAATGTTCTAGCTCATAAGGCACATCCTTTTGCAGTTCTTTAAGTGGACTAAATTTGAAATTGCAGTTAAAGTAGAAGTAGCTTTATCGTGGCATTCCCATGTGTTTCAGGCATTGAGTTTTCTATGGTATGCATTTGCATTTGCTGAAATACCCACACAGCAAATGGAGATTCTTAACAAGTACATATCACATTCCTCTAAGTATATGGGATGTACTTAGCATATGCAAATAAGGTTCAAATTGTTTGCAAAACAGATTGTCATTTGTCTCACCCCTACGGATCCTATATACGTACTTAGCAGATACCTATGAATAAAATATATGGGTACATTACATATGTATTATGTATGTCCAAAATATATCTTACATCTGGAAGTATATACAGCATAAGGACATACTTGACAAGTATATATGAGGTATAAGGTATATAAGGTATATTACGAGTAATTGGTCACCATTAGGCAGCTCTGAGAAATGTCGCACTGTCGCACACACTCAAAGAAATATTATGTTTTGATTGTATAAAATAAACACCGGGACAGTGCTTCCAAGTTATTTGCATTAGGAATAATCGCAGTAGTCAGCCCAACTGTAGTGCGATGGAGGAATTGCCTTGTTGATCACGGCAACCCCTACGCCAGGTAAGTATTCTTACTGCTTCGTAGTGTATGCCCATGCATAGAACTTTCCATCAATTGATGCTTATCC
Source organism: Rutpela maculata (assembly GCA_936432065.2). Taxonomy (NCBI): domain Eukaryota; kingdom Metazoa; phylum Arthropoda; class Insecta; order Coleoptera; family Cerambycidae; genus Rutpela; species Rutpela maculata. Next base: position 76,081,532 of record OW386290.2, on the reverse strand, counting down.
TGGATTGAATTTATTTGGGAAAAATAACATGCTCTGAGACTAACATTGGTTTGAATGGGTTGTAGATTTATGTTATTAGTATGCTTTCTATTTGCCAATGTTGTCTATTCGATAAAGTTAGTTCGATGTAAAGATGCAGCTTGCACGGATGGTGGCATCTAGCGGATTATAGATGTAATTTCCAATAGTTCAAACTAACAGCCATTATATACTTACAAAATATATACATACAAATATGTCCTCACTATGTAGGTGGTAGGCATATGCGGAATATATGCATATTTGTATATAGTAGGTATATACATATTAAATATATACACGCAAGTATGTCTTTGGTATATGCAAAATATATACTTGTTGGTATGTACTGGGTAGGTACATATGAAACATATACATAATGGCAGGTCGTATGTATATACATAAAAGGATATTCATATATTGTAGGTATATGCAACAAAATGAAAATACATATGTGTATATTATAAGTACATATAGAACAGAATATACCCTCCATATATATTTTATAGATATACCATTCTAATACGGTATATATTTTTCATATTATGGACCTAAACGGTATATACATATCATGTCGAATGCTACATGAGCGCATGAAAGCCCTCGGAGTGACCGATTTCTCTGAACCAAGCGCCAGGGTAATGGTGTGAGCAAGAATGTATCTCTGTTTCTGATCAAAGTTCAATCAAATCAAATCAAATAAACTTTATTTCGAATTAAATAATAAATAAAAATTTCCTCCCCAAGCACACGCATCGGAGCCAGCCAGACATCCACGGTGCGAGGCGCCGTGGAATTTAAAGGCTGGACGAGACGAGGCGAGTTCAGATTATAAACAACTGAAAATTGAACACAAACTCCTTTCGCAGTAAAACGAATTAAAATGTGTATGAGATTAATTAGGTATAAAGAAAAACAACTTAAGATAATTAATGTATGCAAAAGACGCTATTGTAAAATATGTATAAAAGCATAATTGACGGTAAGGGAAAAATCGTTAGTCAAAAAACCCTTTTTTGTAATGCGAAAAAACGTGCGGTTAAATTTTGCCGCATAATTTTCTATTAAAAATATTCTGTTTAGTAAAAAATTGTTATTAATAATTTAAAATTGTTGCAGTGAAAAGGAATTTAAAAGGACAAAAACAGGGAATAACAAAAAATGACAAAAATAAAAAATAATAAATAAGGGCAGGAAAAAAGTAAAGTTGAAAGTTGTGTGAGTATGGAAGAGAGATTATTGGCTAGTTAAGTTGCCGGAAGATGGGCAACGCCTGATATAGTAATTTGTGTTTTATCCTAAATAGTGCATTATGCTCTCTGATGCGCGTGATGTTGTTTGTTAGCGGGCTATCACCGAGTTTGAATTGATAAAATTTCTCAGATGTAATCTTGATGTAGTCCGCTAGTGGTGTTATATCATTGCAACGTTCATAGAGATCTCTGAGGGAGGTGTATCTAGATGAATTTGATATGAGGCGCATAAATTTGTGTTCCAAGACTCTTAGTTTTTTAATTGTCGTCATCGATGCGCTACACCATACTGTTGCTGCATTTGTAAGGGTCGGCCTCACTATAACGGTGTAAATTAATTTTTTGTTCTGTCTGCTTAGTCTGCTATTCTTGGCCAGGAGCGGGTACAGACTCCTGGACATAAAATAGACTGTTCGTACAGTTTCGTTAATGTGTTTGGAGAATGTCAGTCTTTTGTCAAGGTGAACCCCCAAGTACTTCACGCACTCCCTGGTTGGAATTTGATTTCCCCTGATCGAAATAGGTGAAATAATTTTATTTTTAGTAAAGTTGTGCGTGAAGATCATTGCTTCCGACTTCTCCACATTTACTCGAATCTTCCACTTGCTATAATACGCCATATATGCCTTAAGAAGCATGTTGGCTGCTTGTGCACTATGGCTATGAGCGTACATGGCCGTGTCATCAGCGTACTTCGCAAGTTTGGTATTTGCGAATGTGGGGAAGTCTGAAACATACAAATTATACAATTTGGGTGCAAGGACCGACCCTTGCGGGACGCCCGCTCGAATGTCCCGCTGTGTAGATAGTTTGTTACTCATTCGAACCTGCAGCGTTCTGCCAGTCAGGTACGAGTGTATAAGTTTGACGAGGTGCCGCGGGAAGCGATATCCTATCATTTTTGATATTAGGCCCGGGATCCAGACGGTATCAAAGGCTTTTTCGACATCCAAAAGTACCATTGTGGTACTTTTTCCCAGGTTGCATTGTATGGCCACATCATTAACGATTCTCACAATTTGTTGTACTGTGCCCCTTCCCTTCCTGAAGCCGAATTGTTGTTCATCATCAGTGTGAAGTCCATCCTGCGCAGCACTTAGTCTGTCTAGGATGACCTTCTCCACTAACTTGGAGATCGCAGACAGCAACGAGATTGGCCGATAACTGTCCGCGATCTTTAGGTTCTTATTCGGTTTCAGAATGGGGACGACCACAGCGCATTTCCACATGTCAGGCCAGTGTTGTAATCGTAGAATCGCATTAATGATGTACATGAGCTGTACAATGCCTTTTTTCGGCAGATATTTTAGTAATTTATATTCGATACCGTCTTTCCCCGGCGCCTTATTACTTGGGAGTGCCTTTATTAGCTTCGCTAATTCAAAGGGTTTGATCATGACTTTTAGAAACTCAGGTCTCGTTAATTGGATGTCAAGGCCAATAACATTGTTTACGTCTCTTTCAATGCGGTCGTGTTCAGGATTGTTTGGTGTGTTTTCATTATGTACTCTTTCATCGTTGTCAGCTAGTTCATTCGCCTCCTGCAAGTCTGTTAAGGCTGTCTGTCCGTTAATTTTGGTCAGCGCAGGCATGACTTGCCGTGTGGTTTTTAGCGCCCTGGTCAGTTTCCACAGCGAGTTATCCTGAGGATTTAAAGCTTCTAGCTTCTCACTCCATTTCCTGTTTCTCCAGGTGGTTATGGAATCTCGAATCCGCCGTTGCAATCTGGTCATTTCGATCTTAGCGTCGACATCACGATTTTACTGCTAGGGTCGTCTTAATCTATTCTTTTCCCTAATGTCTTGTTTGACCGCTTCGTCAAGTCGGTCTTTGTATGGATCTATCGTTATTGTAGATGCTACACTCTGCTTGGCACTCTGCAGTACCCTTGTAAACTCTTCCACTGCACTTTCCAGTTCAACGGCCGTGTAAATAGTGTTTGTGAGTGTTAGATGTGTATTGATGTGGGCCTTATAGACTGGCGGTACATGACCAGTCAGGTGCAACGTTTTTAAAATGCATGCCAATCATATATATGAATGAAATTACCATGAATATGCCAGAAATGCAAATTTTAGGCAGTCGTCGCGTGACAAGGGGGTGCAAATCGGTTTTTTTTTGTTTCTTTTTTTTGGGTTTTATTATTTTTTTTTAATGGATGCCAATAGTGCCAAACGAAAAGCCTTGAAAAAAAATCCAAAATCAAAATCATCCAAAATCAAGAACACCAAAAAATTTTACGATTTAATGTGCACATTAACAGTTGTTTTGAACGCGGAAACTGCATGCCAATGAATTTCCTCTGGATTCTTTTTCACGGCTTTTCGTTTGGCACTATTGGCATCCTTTAAAAAAAATAAATAAATAAAACCCAAAAAAAAGAAACAAAAAAAACCGATTTGCACCCCCTTGTGCGCGCGACGACTGCCTAAAATTTGCATTTCTGGCATATTCATGGTAATTTCATTCATATATATGATTGGCATGCATTTTAAAAACGTTGCACCAGACTGGTCATGTACCGCCAGTCTATTATAGAGACGCCAGTCAGCGTCTCTATAAGAAGTGATTTCTCGTGTAGTGTCTTCCCTTGACATATTTTTTAATTCAATCTGAATTGGATTATGGTCAGAGGTGAGCTCCTCCAGCGCAACAGGTAGCGTAGAGTTGATCACGCCCTTATTGACCACTATGTCAATGGTTGTCGGTGTACCGCCGTTATCCGGAAAGTGAGTCGGATCATTTATCAAAGTTCAATGAAATCCATAGTTCTTCAAGGCCCAAAGTTCTCAATTCAAAGAAGAATGATATGGCAAGAACCAGAACATCAGTATCTACTGTTCTTATGATAACGGTTTTAATCCTATGGGATGACTGCATCTCTTTACGCAAATTTACGAAGGTTAGTATTCTAGGGTTAATAAAATATAAAGCTTAAATTTTGTGGCGGCCATTTTGGGCGTCATGTTGTATATTTCGTCCTATGGACTTCGTCCTATGAACGTCCTATCTTTTAGAGCCTTTTTCTTAATTGAGCTTCTCTGAAAATATATAATTAGACACCTAGGGTCTATTATATTAAAATAATTTTAATTCTAAGGGGGCCATTTGGGACACATGACCATTTTGTTAGAGGGATAGGTATCGGGTGGCTTCCCTTGACGATGGGTCTGGACATGATGCATGGCAAGTTTGGTGTCCTCCGCAAAAAGTGCAGTTTTTTTGCAAAATATGTTGCTTAAATAGTCGACTAATAAGCCTGTAAGTAACTTCGAAACAAATAAACCCTACCACTTTTGTGTTTTTTAATCTTATAGATGAGTCTATTTTACGCTCCCAAAAATTTAACATAATGGGAACGTCTAAATGAAAGTTTAGATTAAAATATATCCACATCGTTGCAAGTAAAGTTGTTAAATTTGCTTCTTCTAAAAAATTGAGATCCGGTAAACTTTTAGTGGAGTGAAATTAAAATTTGCAGGGAATTGTTTTACAATATCATTTTTTGCTGGAATTTGCCGGAAACATTACAAGGAGTGTAGCAAAAAGTTTTGGAATAAATATTTGTCCCGCAAGTCATTTGTTTAAACAGAATAAGAATGTTGAAAATTGTGTTTTTTTGCAGTTTTTCTTAAATATCTCTGGTTGTATAGCTCGTATCGCAATAAATAAAAAAAAGAGATTGTTCATTATAAAGAAAACTAGATTTATCCGAACCTTTTTGGCCAATTTGTTAGGTTACAATAAATAAAAACAACAAAGAGCAGCCATTTATAAACAATTGATGATAACTTAAACAATAAAGTAACTATTTTGATGAAATTAGGAAACGGTGCCTCTAGTAGAGCTAAATTTTCATACCAAATTTCAAGTTGGTATGTTGACAATGCCTAAAAAAAAAGCAAATTCAAAAATTAAATCATCGATTGTTTAAGTGCATGAAGTCGTACAGCAAATTTCTTTTTCAGATACTAGGTTCTTTTATCTTCTTTTCAATGATATTAACGAAAAATTTGTTTTAATTTTTAAACCATTTTTTTTTATTTGTATAATTTTTTTTATAAACAAATTCACTTTTCTCATCAATATTTTGCCCAAAAATAAAAATTATTAGCATGTATTAAAAGCGCATAAAGAAAGAAACAATTTTAAAAAAAAAGTTTTTCCTACGCCAACTGAAAGACGAGATATGACATACTTTGCGTTATAGCTGTTTCTAAACAAAATAAATGACATAATGACTTTAAATTTGCACTGAACATTTTTTAATGTTTAGAACGTCGCCGAATAAGTTACAATTTTTTTAAACACATAAATTGTTTGAAAATTATCAAGTTGAAGTTGCCTAATAGTACTTACAGTCGAATTGATTTAATTTAATTTTTTCGGCGACAACATTCCACCTGAAATTTTATTGTTGGTTCTTATGTAAATTTTGTAATTTACAATTTAACAAATTACAAATTTTCAATTCGTTGTATCTCAGTTAATAATGAAAATACTTTCATAAGCTCCAAAACCTGATAAGTAAAATGTATATGACAAAAAAATTATATAAAAAAAATATTTTTAAGAAAAAGCTTTTATTTGAAAAAACTGTACTAAAAAGTAAAAATAATTTTTTTAAAATTCATACACCTGGAAACCAAAAGCTTTGGGGATAGTCATATTATAGCGCTATTGCATAGTTACTTTGCTCAATTGACCGCCCCCAAAGCTTTTGGTTTCTAGGTGTATGAATTTAAAAAAAAAAATTTTTACTTTTTAGTACAGTTTTTTCAAATAAAAGCTTTTTCTTAAAAATGTTTTTTTTTATATAATTTTATTTTTTACTTTTTAGTCTACTTATTTTACAGACAGACAAACAATTTGCCACCGCCATCCACCTCTTCCCTCTCCCGTCTTCTCACCAACTCCCACTTCTTCCCACACCTTTCCTACCCCTTCCCCTCCCCTTTCCCATCTCTTCCCTCCTCATCCCCACTACTTCCCACTCCTTCCCCACCTGTTCCCACCTCTCCACGTCCGCTATATTGAATTTAGAATGACGTCACATAGTTTATCGTACTTTACTCGTTAAACCCTTTCATTTGATAACCATATCAAGAGGGCTGTGAAGAAAAAGGCGATCCGCCAGCTTGGGACGTCCGCCACATTGAATTTAGAATGACGTCACATTGTTTATCGTATTTTACTCTTCAAACCTTTTCATTTGATACCCATATCAAGGGGGTTGTGACTAAAAATCCGATCCGCCATCTTGAGACGTCCGCCATATTGGATTTAGACCGATAATGACTATATTATGTTGCATTAACCGAATTTTGAAAAAATTTTTCGCAAACTGCTTTTTCAAAATTTTTTAGGGGTCGTTAGAGGAGTGCTTCTCTATTGGTCCCATGCGCCGCAGACGAGAAAAAAATTATTGAAATTTCTAGGTCCGCCTCTGAACCCAGGATATACTTACATCAAGTTAATTTCAATACTGTGAAAATTTCTAAATAAAATTTTGCTCTCCATATTTTCTTAACTAATCGCTCGTTCGGTAATTGAAATAAAAGTGTTCTTTACATTTTTGCTGTTCAATTAAACTTCTTATATTTTTTCTGCTTAAATACATTCAATATTTAAAAAAGTATATTACACAGCAATGAATAATAATAATATAATAATAATAATATTTATTTACAAATAAAACAATAATCAAAAAGGGTATTAAAGACGTTTATATTAAAGGTACATAAAGCAGTGACGTAGCCAGGGGGGGGGGGTCCTGGGGATCCGGACCCCCCCCCGAAATTTATGGACATTTATATAATTGATAGACATGATATTTAAAATTATTATATTGATTTTATTTTCGGTTTTAGTCAAAAGTTTTTTTGACCGATTACGAATCTTGATTCTAATTAGCCTCGTTGCAAATCGTAATTTCTTGCAATTTATTGTAGCAATATTGACAGGGCGGGGCCTTATTCCAGTCAAATGTATAAAACCTTGTTGAATCATAAGTAAATTCAATTTTTATTTTTATTACTAGTCAAGCGAAATCCACGTTAAATTGCATAGTCGCCAGTTACTTGAAATATAAGTTTTTGAATAGTTTACCTAAAGGACCCCGCACATTTCTTATGTAAATTGGCGTACAGTCAAATTGGCTGATGAATTTTTAATATGTTGTAGATTTCGATTTTCTGATCAAAATCTCTCAGCCCCAACTCGATCGTATGTCTAATATTCGAAATACAACTATAAATTCCTGTAAAATTCTGTATCTTGTCGAACTTTTAATTTATTGAGAGGAAAAGAAGCAATTTCCGAAAGTTTTTCAATTAAAGTTTTTTGATCAGGAAGACACATACTTTATGTCAAAAATGTTATAGCCAATTTGACTAAATATTATTTTCACTTGTTATTTTTAGATTTCCCGGCGCCTTCGCCAACATTTTTCAAACTTTAATTTTTTCTACGCTATTTTTATTAAAACAACAAATGTTTTTATTGCAAAATATTATAAAGGGCTATTAGAAAGAATCACAATATAAAATGTACGAAAAAAAATCATGAATTCGAAATTATTTAAATTGTACAAAAGGTCATTCTTGCACATTGCTTGAGCAGTATCTCGGAAACTAGACATGGGATCAAGTTGGACTCATGAGAGCTTTTGATCCGAAAGTCGAAATCTACAATATATTAAAAATTCAGCCAGTTTGACTGTACGCCAATTTACATAATTGTGCGGGGTCCTTTGTACGAAAGCTACATAACAATACATAATATACTTACAAAAAAATGTTCGGACCCCCCCCCCGAATAAAAATCCTGGCTACGTCACTGATAAAGGTAACATATAAAACAAATAAAATGCAATTGAGAATTTGGTAACGTATATACACTTGAATATACATGAGTATTTAAATAAATAGACGGAGAGCCGGCCGTCAAATATCCTATGAATAAGATACATGAAAAACTTTTTGTGAGTGATTAGTACTACCACAGACTTAAAGGGAGCCACCTTTTATACTAGCTAATTTTGCCCGCGTCACGGACTTTTGACTTCACTTCCGGTTACGATTTTTAATGTTTCTTAATATATTCTTCAAGCTTTTCCGGGAAAACCAATGTGAAAATCGAAAAAATGTATAGAACCTTTTTTTGTAGGAAATCATATTCTGAATAAGTTTACTTATGTTCATTTAGCCCTAAAATCGGGTAATTTTCGAGATATTTGCATTCGAAATAGAAAAAACACGAAAAAACACATATGTATATTTTTCAAGTCGCTTTTCCGAAAAAACTAATGGGATAATCGGAAAAATGTATAGAACCTTTTTTGTAGAAAATCGTATTCTGAACAAGTTTACTTATGTTCATTTAGCCCTAAAATCGGGTAATTTTCGAGATATTTGCATTCGAAATATAAAAAACACGAAAAAACACATATATATATTTTTCAAGACGCTTTTCCTAAAAAACCAATGGGATAATCGGGAAAATGTATTTTTTGTGGGAAATAGTATTTTGAATATGTTTACTTATGTTTGTTGAGCCTTAAAAACGCGTACTTTTCGAGATATATACGTCCAAATGAAAAAAAACACGAAAAAATATATGCAGTGTGTGCGATTTAGGACCGCAACTTCTCGTTATTTTGGAACGCGTTGGTCGATTTTAATTTTTTTTTTTTTTTGAGATATAGTGCTCGATGAGCTTTATTTGACTGTTTTGAAAATTTTGTAATTTTCATATTTTCAAGGCCTACTATGCTCCTCTAAATGAAATTTCGAGATCGACTATTAGGCCATTTTTTATCAGCAAATTGGATAGCGTATTCGATTCGTAGTTGTCTCAAATACCTCTATATAAAATTTTAGCTCGATATCTCATATAGAGTGTTTGTTATTTAATAGCCAAATTTAAAATTTCTCACTTTTCGACTGGCCTTGTATAAAAGTCGGTTAGGTTTACTAAAAAGATAAAATAGTCATTCGACTTAAAGAACATCAGACACTAAATGAGGAAGAAAAAAGAAAAGTTATTCTTTAAATAAATAGTGCTTCCATGCGTTATTCGGCTGCTGTACGTAGGTGCCTTAATGAAAATTTTTCAAACAAATGAATTGGACGAAATAGCTTTTCTTTTTCTTCCTTATTTAGTGACATCAACATCAGATACTAAATAAGGAAGAAAAAAGAAAAGCTAGGCCGTCTAATCCATTTAATAATAGTAATAATAATAATAATATCTTATTTACCATAGAAATATAATCTACATGGTAAATAGGCACCATTTCACCTAGATGGTGCTCTTCCAATTTCCCTAAATACAATACAATACCATAAAACAATAAAAGTGTTTGTTTGAAAGTTGAAGTTTGTTTGAAAAATTTTCATTAAGGCACCTACGTACAGCAACCGAATAGAAGCACTATTTATTTAAAGAATAACTTTTATTTTTTCTTCCTCATTTAGTGTCTGATGTTCCTTAAGTCGAATGACTACTTTATCTTTTTAGGAAACCTAACCGACTTTTATACAGGGCCAGTCGAAAAGTGAGAAATTTTAAATTTGGCTATTGAATAACAAACACCCTATATGAGGCATCGAGCTAAAATTGTATAGAGGTATTTAAGATAACTGCGAATCGAATACGCTATCCAATTTGCCGATAAAAAATTGCCTAATAGTCGATCTCGAAATTTCGACCCATTTAAAGGAGCATAGTAGGCCTTGAAAATATGAAAATTACAAAATTTTCTAAACAGTCAAATAAAGCTCATCGAGCACTATATCTCAAAAAAAAAAAAAATTAAAATCGGCCAACGCGTTCCAAAAAAACGGGGTGTTGCGGTCAAATCGCACACACTTATATGTACCTACTTATATATCTCAGAAATCATGTCTTTTTTTCTGCGCACAAGCAAAAAATTGTTCTAAAGATTGAGTACTTACTTTCTATGCAGAGAAACTGCTGTTCAAAATTTTTCTCTAAAACGGCGTTTTTTTTTCTAATTTGACTATAAGTCATAAAATACATGAATAAAATTTACGTGAAAATGTGGGTTTTAAAGTATACAATGAGATTATAATGGGGTGCCAGACCAAATTCACCCGCATCCCCGAGGCAGCCACAAAACCCGTTTTTCCTTTGATTGTCTATGGCGTCTGTTTATTATTATTTTTTTTTTCTCCTAGTTACCGGCCTCTATGGCATTTTTAATGTGCATAGACAGACTGGTTCATGCATAATTTTCTAATTGGTACACGAAGGGGTATAATGACCAGAATTCCCTCATCATCCCTGTGGGATTAATTGATGGCATTATATACCAAAAGTCACCCATTTAATGTTCACATTATTTGTTAGTGGTATATAAATATAATTAATAGTTAATAATGTTTTTGTTTTTGTAAATAATTGTTTCTTTTACATACAGAGTGACCCATTTAAAAGCTGAACACCTCTCTAAAATTTCAAATTTTACTCAAGCATAGAACAAATTAGGATCTAATTATGACCAGAAAAACATTCGCCTCCTACAAACGCAAAGCCACCTGCGGTACCAAAATATGTGGAAAAAAATAAAAAAATCATATTAGCCATTTTTTTATCGGAAAATTTTGTTAAGAGTATAATCTGCGGTCAGTGAAATGAAGAAACGAATTATTCGGCTTATTTTTGAAGATAGAAACTTCAAATTTTGTACGTATGTATTAAAATATATGTTCTAGTTCGTCACGTTTTTAATTTTTTGTTTTAATCAAAAACACGTGATCAACGAAAAAAATTGACGTCGAAAAATTGGAATTTACAAAAAACGAAATCGTGACGACCTAGATAGTCCTTAATTAATTACGTGGATAAAATATAACCTCTTAATTTTCAAACATAGATTCAATAAATAGTTTCCAATTTTGCCGTCAATAGATGGCACTCGCCTCGGCATTCGCATAGCTTTACACGCTCTCAGACTTTAGGGAGGAACTTGTTGTCATGGAGACTAGACGCGAATGAATGCTTCCAGGGAAGCATTTAGGAGTTCTGGTAATTGTAATCTTAAATTTATTTATAAATTATTTTATCTTACTGGAATGACTTAATAGATGAAATTCTTGAAAATGTTAATACATAAATAAAAGGTGCCAAATAGAGAGGACCGTTTTGTATAAACACTCCTACAAATTTTATCATGAAAATTTGAATGCGGTTTTTAGTTAGGTCAAAAATCAAATTGATTTCGAAATTATTACCAAGCCAAATGTACAGGGTGTCCCAGTCAACGCTCTATGCTCGGTTTTCTCGGTAGTTTCGGAGATAAGTTTATGGTTCAAAATCCAGTCTGACGTAGGTTTTCCGAGGAATCTCATACTGCTAAGATATTTAGGAATCCAAGATGGCGGACGAATTTCGTCATCTATGGTCCTATTCGACTGAAAATCGATATCTGGGGGTTTTCGGGGATGCGGTTTACGAATTTTTGGTCAAAATTTAGGAATCCAAGATGGCGGACGAATTTCGTCATCTATGGTCCTATTCGACTGAAAATCGATACCTCGGGGTTGTCGGGGATGCGGGTTACGAATTTATGGTCAAAATTTAGGAATCCAAGATGGTGGACGAATTTCGTCTTCTATGGTCCTATTTGGCTGAAAATCGATGTCTGGGGGTTTTCGGGGATGCGGGTTACGAATTTTTGGTCAAAATTTAGGAAACCAAGATGGCGGATGAATTTCGTCATCTGTGGTCCTATTCGACTGAAAATCGATATCTGGGGGTTTGCGGGGATGCGGGTTACGAATTTTTGGTCAAAATTTAGGAATCCAAGATGGCGGATGAATTTCGTCATCTCTGGTCCTATTCGAATGAAAATCGATATCTGGGGATTTTCGGGGATGCGGGTTACGAATTTTTTTAAAAATTTAGGAATCCAAAACATCGGACGAATTATAACTATATTTTGACCCCCTTTATTTATGTTATTATTGGAGATAAAAAAAAGTTTCGTATAAGAGTTGTAGGGTTGTATACATATTTTTTTAAATGCAATTAAAAAACAATTACTTGCATATGTCACGTGATATAACAATGAAGGTTGCTTTTTAAATGAAAACCCTGTATATTTTTACATATTCTTTTAGATCCTTTATCCTGATTTCAAACATAAGGATTGATAGATCTAGCTGTAATATTTTTTGATATATCGGACATTAAATATGCTCCAAACATGCATATAGGTATTTTCTGACGGAGCGCAGTCAGTGGCGGATTTAGGGGGGCTATAGGGGCTCTAGCGGCAAAATTCAAGGGCGGCAATTTTTTTGAAAAACACCAAAGACAAAAACAAAAAATTATTATTATTAATATGTTCTATCAGAACATGTTTAATTTATTTGAGAACGTTTTTTATATTAACTAGACTAAAGTTCCTTATTATAGTCAATAGTACAGGGTGGTTATGCAAACGTTAGAACCTCATTTAACTTCTTTATTTTGGGAGTTACGTAAATAAGTTCACAAATAAAAGTTATGAGATATCACATGTATTTTCCAAACATCATTTCAGCAAAACAACTCAAACAAGTCGAATTTCGGAGATATGAGCTTTACCTTGGTTTTTTTAAATATATTTTTACACCATTTGAAAGGCCATAGAAAAATCTTTTCAATGATATATGACACAGTATTTTTCTTAAAAACTATAGTAGATATTAAGTTTTATATTTTCTTACATTAAGTCATGGCAGTCCGAAAAATATATACAGTGTGTTTCACTTTTTAATTTTTTTTTTCTGATTTGAATCAAATTTTACTTAAGTATGGAACAAATTAGGATCTACTTATGACCAGAAAAAAACTCACCTCCTACAAATGCAAAGCCATCTGCGGTACCAAAATATGCGGATAAAATCAAAAAATCATATTAGGCATTTTTATTGGAAAATTTTGTCAATGAAACTTGTTCAGAATTGTTCAGAAACCTTAAGTCCAAAATTTAATCAAAATAAAAAATATATAAATTTTTATTAAAATAATGTCCAAGTCCGAAAATATCATTTTAATAGGTTTTTTTCGTTTAGAAAACTGTACTATGACAATTTTATTTTGAAATTAAACCCAAGCTGCCAGGTAGTTGTAAAGCAATTTACAGTTTTTTTAAAATAATTATTTTCAAAATTTTTAAAATTTCAAGTTTTTCATTTTTTAATTTTGATTAAATTTTGGCCATTTTGGATAATTCTGAACAAATTTCATTAACAAAATTTTCCGACAAAAAAATGCCTAATATGATTTTCCGATTTTCTCCACATATTTTGGTACCGCAGGCGCAGGTGGCTTTGGTACCGTAGGAGGCGAATGTTTTTCTGGTCATAAGTAGATACTAATTTGTAAGTAAAATGTGATTCAATTCGGAAAAAAAATAAAAAAGTTATTATTAAAGTTATTATATCAAGTGAAACACACTGTATCAATTATTGAAATTCTCCATTTTATTTAAAATAAAGTGAAATTAGACAGAACTAACATATTGTTTATTTTAATTTACATACTTTTGTTTTCCATGGCTAATTTGATAAATTGTAAATTTATAGTAAATTAGACAAAATTTGTTTAAGATAAGTACCATGTATTATATTATAAATACAAAGCTTTTTTTATGACGTTTCAAATGGAGTGTTCCTTTAAAAAAAAAGCAAAGTAAAGTTCATATCTCCGAAATGCGACTCTTAATAGGCATGTCCACAAAATTTTAATTTCAATTGGAAATGATAGAATTATCGATATTGTACACTAATTTAACAATAAAAAAAACCGCTGCTCAAGGAATCACTACTTCCACATCCAGATTTTCTATCCAAGTCACTTACAACGAAAAAATGTTGTATGTGGAAATAATTGTTTAATAATATAATATTTGAAATCGTCTACCTCAAAAACCCAAAAAACGATACCCCACATCGGTAGTGGGGTGGGGGGTGGTGATAGAGGGTGGCAGTGGGGGTGGATAAGGTAAAAAAATATTTTGAGGTTTCTGGTTCTTGTACACACACTAAATCAAATTTTTTTTCCATCCTCTTTAATAATGGGGTGGGGGTGGTAATGGGGGTGGCTAATGCCAAAATTTTTTTTTAGACCTTAGCTTCTCTTGTATATAGTAAATACCAATTTTATGAACTCTTACCTGCTTGATTTACCTATTTACCCCAAATTTACCCCAATTTACCCCCCAACCCTTCGACGGAACAAGATGAAAATATAGTCTAGTTCTAGATCTCGTTAAAGTACTTATGTGTACCAAATTTCAAGTCAATATTTCAAACGGTTCCAGAGTAAACGTGCGCACAAAAAAAAAAGTTACAGACTGACAGACAGAAATTTTTTTCACTCAAACTTAAAATCTCGACGTTTCATAACATTCTAAGCCTATTTGAAAAATAAAAATTTTTAAAAATTTTTTTGTCGTTACTATACTTCCACTGGATGTGGAGTAATATATGTATCCTTATTTTGCCAGTTATTCGTAATAGAAATCACCCCAACATAGCGAGGATTTTTAGTAATTTTTCAATAAAAATGTTTGGCCTATGAAGTAAAAAAATATTTTGAGGTTTTTGGTTCTTGTACATACACTAAATCACACTTTTTTTTCGTCCCATTAAAAAATGGAGTAGAGGTGGTAATGAGGGTAGCTAATGTCAAAAATTTTTTCGAGACCTTAGCTTCTCTTATATATACCAAATACCAATTTTACGTACTCTTAACTGCTTGATTTACCTGTTTACCTCCCCATTTACCCCAATTTACACTCCAACCCTTCGATGGAATAAGATGAAAATATAATCTAGTTCCAGATCCCGTTAAAGTACATACGTGTACCAAATTTCAAGTCAATATCTTAAACGGTTCCAGAGTAATCGTGCGCACAAAAAAGTTAGACCGACAGACAGACAGAAATTTTTTTTTGCTGAAACTTAAAATGTCGACCTTTCATGACAGTCTAAGCCTATCTGAACAATAAAAATTTTCAAAAATTTTTTTGTTACTATACTTCCACTGGATGTGGAAGTAATTAATATTCTATTTTCAAGAAAAAGAACGCCATTGCCATGTAAACCGGAAGGGATATTTAAAATTTACATGCCTTTTTTTACTTTCCTTTAATAGTCAATTAAGAACATAAATAATACGATCAACTCTTCTTTGATGTTCAATTATATGTTTCTTAGCGGCATCGATTCCCCGAAAAAAAAATACTTATCTCAAAAACTACCGAGAAAATCGAACATAACGCGTTAACTAGGACACCCTGTAGACTGTAAATATACATTATGTACCTACAGATAGTTTTTTCTTTTAATTAAAAACCACTGCCTAAGGAATCACTACAACCGCATTCAGTTTTCCTACTCAAATTACTTTAAATAAAAATTCTTGTGCACCCAACGCGAAATTCGACTCTGTACGACAGAAATATATTTGAACTATTTCTCTTATATTACACAATCTCCGCCTTTGGGCATATTTTATTGGTCAAAGGTGCACGCCCACCCGTATATACATTTTTCATAATATATCAATGAAAATATTATGTGTCCTACCGCAGATTATACTCTTAATATATTTTATTATAGAATTATCTACCGATATGAATGTGAAATTCACGTCGACTTCACGTAATTCAATGACATCTAATAAAGGTTTAAACAGCGATGTAAGTGTCACATCTAATTTTTGACGATCAACGGCGCATAAAAATCGGGGATTGCCTTCAACCCTTAATCCGCGAATTTACCCTTATTTCGGAAATTGTGAAAAATATAATTTTTAAAATATAACTTGCGTTTTCTCCCACAAAAAATAAGCTAAAAATCTATTCTTTTTTTCAAATTGTAGTTCACAGTGCATTTAATGTAACAGTGTAGTCGAAACACATCCAATACTTATAGAAATTTTAGAAAAAAAACGTGAACCTCTACGCAGCCGATGCATTGAAAAATGTAGCCCGCGAGGTTTTTTTTTTTTATTTTGAAAAATTGACAAAAACTGGATCATACAAAATTATAAGAAAAGACCAAAATTATTTTTAGTGATTGATTCATACTGATATTTTGAGTAAAACAGAAGATATGATTTTTTTAAATTTGACCGCCCTGCGATCGAGCGCGCTACGAGTCGAAACCGACATATGCGGGCACTCTTTTGCATTATATTTGGTTATTTGGTACTGTATTCCCAGCAAATACAAAAATTGCGGCCCTTAAATGGGCCATTGTAGCGATCAATGGCTTTCTTATGGCATAGGCTAACCTTTTGTGGCCTATAATAAATTATATGCAGGCGTACCATAGCTTCATGTTGTTATGAATTGCCACATAATAACCAGAAATGGGCAATTATTGTGCAACCATAAAGAATGCTGCTATGGTTTATACGTTGATGGTACTTTTATGGTAATATGCAGGCTAATATTTTTATGATTACGCGCATGCGCATTGTGAAAAAATCTCTCAAGGCTTCACCGAGCAGCATCCGCCATTTGCATTTTCGTTCTATGCTTGGCCTGTGCGTTATTAAAATTTGTGTAATCTGACTTAATCTGACCGTTATTTCTGTAAAATTTGCAGTTTATTTTTTAAACTAAGTAATTTGCAATTTGTCATTAATAACTTAATTTTAACGTTTTTTGTAAATTATTTTTGATATTATTTGAGACTAAACATTTATTAAACATTCAAATACTTTCTACATTTTGAAATAAATAGCTACATATTCACATAATATAATAAAGACTTCATACACATCACCATAAATACTGCTTTTAGCATCCGAAATAACGGTCACTGAGATAGCTCAGTTGGTAGAAGAGTCAGTACTGTAATACGAACAACGGAGACGTGCAGGTTCGATTCCTACCGACCGCAATTGGTAAAGGTAAGTAAAAATGAATTTAGTAACTTAATAAACATTATAATTTGCAGGCAACACTTGTGAGAATAAATTGGAGCTATGGTAAACAATTTTAAATATGTAAATAAAATATACGGATGATAACAAACAAATTCATAGTACAATATTTATGCATCAATAATTACTTCATTTTTATCGGGTATTAATACACAACAGGTAGATTTTTTACCGGGTAAATTTTTTTTTGGACAAAAACCTGTTTTCTCATGAAAATTATCCGAGAATTAAGGGCATGGAAAAATCGCGACACGAAGTGGAGCGATTTTTTCTATGTCCCTTAATTCGAGCATAATTTTCATGGAAAACAGGTTTGAGTCACTCAAAAAAATTTTACCCAAGTAGAAAATCAACCTCGTGTGTATTACAGAAGATTAATATATGATTAAAAAATATTATCTAAAATAATTATTAAAACAACAAAACTGTTTATTTAATGTTTTAAAAATAACGATTTATAATAAAAAATAAAAACATTTTCTAATGTATCATGCTATAACCACAGTCAGTCAAAATATTTGCAAGTTCATCATAGTATCCATATCTTTTTCGAGGGAATAATGCTTGCAAAAAGCTTTAAATTGTTTCCATATAGAATTTTTAGTGTTTCTCGTTTTAACTGGGACACTTTCATTCATAGCTTCGTTAATATTTTCTTGTGAAACATCACCAAATCGCTTTTTCTCATTCATTTTGTGTACAGAAATCAAGATGAAAACGTGAAATGTCAGATTTTAATAATTTCAATGACTTTTTTAGTTTGACACATGGCTACTACGAAAAAAGTAACATACATTTTTCTCGATTTTTTCCACTTATTAAAAAGCGCCCTGAATAATATGTCTATACAAAAAAGTAGATTCTACATATATCGTTCTTTATGGATGTATAAATATTATTGTACACTGTTGGCAAATTGAAGGATGGCCAGCTGCTGGCCGGTGGGACGTTTCGCCAATGGTCCGCTTGTGGCTCCCCATAAAAGTGCCAATTATGATAATGCTGGCGACGGTGCGTACGACCATTTATGTGCCAATTATGAGTGTTTGATGGGTTAATAGGTACAATATTCCTGTGTCAGATTATACCGGGTTAATTTTATTTAAAAGATTTAGTTACTAATATAGTTGTTTAAAATTCCTTAGGTTTAATTACTTCTACTTCATGGAAGTGGAGTAACAATAAAGAATGGGACTTATTTTGTTCAAACAGGATTAGGATGATATGAAACGTCGAAATTTTAAGTTGGAACAAAATTTAAAAAATTCTGTCGATCCGTTTTGTCTGTAACTTTCTTTGGACGTACAATTACTGTGGAACGGTTTATGGTATTGACTTGCAATTTGGTACAGTCTTGGACAGAAAATCTAGATATGGAAGTAGTGATTCCTTATATTAGGCAGTAGTTTGTATTTATATCAGCTAAGCGAAATACATTACAATTAATAATTAGAAATTATTATAATTATAAGTTTTCATCAGTACATTTACTGAAACATAATAATAATGCAATACCAGTTCTCCAGTTCTCTTGCAGAAACACCTCTTGTTGCAAATATTATTCTTACACTTGCAAACGACTACTTAGAAGTGACTGGCTTCGACTATTTCTTACACATGGTAGGTATCAATATCAGTGCACCTTTTGTCAAGGTCTAATCATACTGAAGAACATCTAGAAGTTTTGGAGACATGTTACCTGTTTTATTCCAAATAAGAAGTATATACAGGCACATATCTTGGCATGTTCATAAAATAAGTCTTCAGTGGGTGGTAAAACTCTATATCGCTATTTCAGTTTAAAAATAAATATGCCCTTACTTCTTTAAGGCTTACGTGTAGGGATTGTAATTTACCGGAAGTTTTAATAACCGGTAAATTGGTAAATAAAAATGTAAATAACCGGTATTTCCTTGTACAAAATTATCTAAATTTAACAAAAAACATTTTTGATATACGTATAATTAATATAATAAACAAACAAAAGGTTTTTTATCAAAAGGAAAAATATAACTGAAATAAATTTAAATAAATAATTATTCTGTAAATAACAAAAATATCAACTTAAATAACAAAAATTATAAACATAAACTCAAATAGGGCATTTACTGAATACCTAATCTAAAAGTACAATATATTTTTTAAAATAGCCGTTTAAACGGGTTAGTTTTTCAAAGCTATGTCTGTTAGTCGTTTGATATTTGTGCATAGAATACCACCAGCTGAAGATGCCCTTCTTCAATCGATATTGGTAGGTCGATAAGTTAATAAGAATTGGTAATAATATACTTCTAAATGTATTCCACGGATATTTGCGGCAGTGAAATATTCAATTTCCTGTCGCAAGATATTGTCAATGTCTCTCTTGTATTTCTTAGGGCTTGGTGTTTAGGTTTTACTTTTTATAATATTATTTATTTATTGTTAAAAGTGCTCAGTGTTGGGACAGTCACTCTGTATTTAGTGAATATTAGTCACTGACAAATAGAAACGTTGAATACGTAACATATCGTAAGTTCAGAATTTCATGAAATAACCGGTAAAAAATTTAAATAACCGGTAATTACGTCATGTGTATTTTGTCCTGTTAACCGGTTACTTACCACTATTGCTGCTCTTCCAAAACACAAAATTTTAGTATGGAGAATATAACTATACCGGCTTCCTCACGGTTATGAACCTTCGCATTTTCAAGATATAAGCTGATTCTAATTATAGTAATTTCTAATTATTATTTGTTATGTATTTTGCTAAGCTGATATTCATATCTATCATATTTAGAGGCACATGTTGTCACGTTTGAAAATACCCCCCTAAATATATTACGTCACAAATTCCCCCCTCCCATCAAAATAATATATTTTTTTTAAATGTCATTTATATTAAATTCCCGTGTAATAGTCTAGTCAACAGAGCGGTAAAATGACCAAAATCTCTAATTCGACTGCTAATGAATGGATTTTGATGAAACCTTGTGCAATGTGTTTGTAATGACGTTAATAAAAAGTTCAAAAGAAGATTAGAGTAGGAAATGATGGGAAGGGGTAGAAAACACCCCTTTTATCACTGGTTCCGTAACTTGTAGAATTAGGTCAAAAATGAAAAAAAAAAGAAACGATATATTTACCTTTTTTGGCCCAAAATAAGATGTTTTTACTCTGCTGAATTTTTTCGAAAAATACATATTTTTCGAGAAAAATCCTAAAAGTGAGAGGGGAAATGGAAAAGTTGCAAAAAAAAATCTGAAAAAATTCAGGTGAATGTATCATCGAAATACAAGATTTTTTAATTGCATCTTTTCTGCAAAGTGCGTTTTCACCTAGTTTTTCCGGAAAAACCTGAAAAACTTTGAAATTGTAACGTTTTAAAAATATGTAATTTAGAAAATTCATACGTATGCATTGAGGTCTTTAAAACATTTTTTGCCTCTTGGAATTTTTTTGTAACTTGCTAATTTTCCGAGTTACAGGCAGTTTTTCACGATAGATAATGTACTATATTTTTTGCAAAAAATACATGAATATTCGAAAAATGTGCGTGATTTATACATATTGTTATTAAAAAATGTGAAACCCATATAGTTATAACATTTTTAAAGGTATAAAAATGTAGTACATTATTTATCGTGAAAAACTGCCCGTAACTCGGAAAATTAGCAAGTTACAAAAAAATTCCAAGTAACGAAAAATGTTTAGAAGGCTTCAATGCATACGTCTGTTTTTTTTTTAATTTTTAAATTACATATTTTTAAAGCGCTACAATTTCAAAGAAAGGGGTAGTTTTCAGGTTTTTATGGAAAAACTCGGTGAAAACGCACTTTACAGAAAAGTTGCAAATAAAAAAGTCTTGTATTTCGATGATACATTCACATGAATTTTTTCAGATTTTTTTTTCTTCTACATTTCCCCTTCCCCACTTTTAGGAATTTTCGAATGGCCATACCTCAAAAAATATGCATTTTTCGAAAAAATTCACCAGAGTAAAAACATCTTATTTTGCGCCAAGAAAAGTACATGTTTTTTTTTTCATTTTTGACCTAATTCTACAAGTTACGAAACCCGTAATAAAAGGGGTGTTTTCTACCCCCTTCCGATCATTTCCTACTCTAATCTTTTTTTTCAACTTTTTCTATTAACGTCATTACAAACACATCGCAAAAGGTTTCATCAAAATCCATTCATTAGCACTCCCCGTTGGCTGAACTATAAACTTGGTTTGTCTTGTGACTAAGGACAAACCTTGTACAGTTTATACAAAAATAGCTGTTTTCTGTATTCGTGCTAAACAAAATGAATGCAATCAGTAAGCAACCAATAGAGATCCAGAATTTTAAAAATATTTCGATTCAATTGTCTGTTGAGTGATTGTAATCACTTCGTTCAGCTCGAAAAAAAAATACAAAAGTAGGTATGGTATGGTATGTTATACCAAATTGGCAATAAATTTTAAAAAGATCAGAATTTTTGTGGAAAAAAGAATAACATTACGTAACACTTGATGCAACCCCCCCTCTCCCCTATGTCACAAGTTGTCACGCTTTTAAGTACTCCCCCTTCCCCCTAAGAACGTTACGTAATTTTTGAATGGCCCCTTAGATACCTGCACACATAATAATTTAAGTGTTTCTAAAGTTATGATGAAAATTAAACCTAAGGCATTTTAAACAACTATATCAATAACTACATATTTTAAACAAAAAATGCTGGTAAAACCTAACACAGGAATATTGTACCTACTAATACAGTACCAAATAACTAAATATAACGCAAATGAGTGCCCGCAAAGGTCGGTTTCGATTCGTAGCGCATTCGATCACAGGAATTTTTATTGTTCAAATAGGCTTAAAATGTCATGAAACGTCGAGATTTTAAGTTTGAGCGAAAAAAAAAATTTCTGTCTGTCTGTCGGTCTGTCTGTCTCTGTAACTTTTTTTTGTGCGTACGTTTACTCTGGAACCGTTTGAGATATTGACTTGAAATTTGGTACACATATGTACTTTAACGAGATCTAGAACTAGATTATATTTTTATCTTGTTCCGTCGAAGGGTTGGGGGGTACATTGGGGTAAATTTGGGGTAAATGGGTAAATCAAGCAGGTAAGAGTCCATAAAATTGGTATTTAGTATATACAAGAAAAGCTAAGGTCTCAAAAAAATTTTTGGCATTAGCCACACCCTCATTAAAGGGGATGAGAAAAAATTGTGATTTAGTGTATTTACAAGAACCAGAAACCTCAAAACATTTTTTTACTTCATCCACCCCCACTACCACCCCCTATCACAACCCCCACCCCACTACCGATGTGGGGTATCGTTTTATGGGTTTTTGGGGTAGAGGATTTCAAATATTATATTATTAAAGTTCCATAAATAATTATTTCCACATACAAAGTTTTTTCGTTGTGAGTGACTTGGATAGAGAATTGGATGTGGAAGTAGCGATTCCTTGGGCAGTAGTTTTTTTTTGTGGGAGAAAACGCAAGTTATATTTTAAAAATACAATTTTTCACAATTTCCGAAAAAAAAAAAAAAAGTAAATTCGCGGATTAAAGGTTGAAGGCAATCCCCGATTTTTATACGCCCTTCGGATTCGGATTCAGCAGACAATTTTACATCGAGTACGATACTTTTCAGCCGTATGTCTCACAGATACTTATGACTGAAAGATAAACGTCTCCAGAATCTGGACTAAATATATAGTCCAGTGCAATTAGGTTTATACCTCGGAACCCAGCTATAGTGAATGCATTTGAATGATTTTTTTTATTGAATTTCTAATGCCATAAACTAAAAAGTTTACCCATTGAAAATTACCGCAATTTCAAAAATCCAAAATTAAAAAAAAAATAAAATTTTTTGAAATCTCTTCGAAAAAAAATTATCGGAATTTTTAAATATTTATTTTAAGAAAATAATGATTGTTATAGTTTTCTAGGTTCTTTATAAAGAATTTGTAAAAAATGAAACTTTTTAAAATTAATTTGAAGATGGCAGAAGCTCCAAAAACCGAAATAAATGAAAGAAACGTTAAATAATACAAATGCATCAATTTTTTATCGAAAATAATTTATTAACAACTAATTCTAAATAATAATTATTATAAATTTTAATGATATAAATAATTATAAATTTTTATTAGAAGGATAATCATGTAAACTAATTGTCTCCGATGTTTTCGATGTCATTCATTAATATCTAAAAAAACCGCTGCCCAAGGAATCATTACTTCCACATCCAGATTTTCTATCCAAGTCACTCACAACGAAAAAATTTTGTATGTGGAAATAATTGCTTATGGAACTTTAATAATATAATATTTGAAATCCTCTACCCCAAAAACCTATAAAACGATACCCCACATCGGTAGTGGGGTGGGGGTGGTGCTAGGGGTGGTAGTGGGGGTGGATGAAGTAAAAAAATATTTTGAGGTTTCTGGTTCTTGTACACACACACTAAATCACAATTTTTTTTCATCCCCTTTAATAATGGGGTGGGGGTGGTAATGGGGGTGGCTAATGCCAAAATTTTTTTTGAGACCTTAGCTTCTCTTTAATATACTAAATACCAATTTTCTGGACTCTCACCTGCTTAATTTACCTATTTACCCCAAATTTACCCCAATTTACCCCCAACCCTTCGATGGAACAAGATGAAAATATAATCTAGTTCCAGATCACGTTAAAATACATACGTGTACCAAATTTCAAGTCAATATCTTAAACGGTTTCAGAGTAAACGTGCGCACAAAAAAAAGTTACAGACCGACAGACCGACAGACAGAAATTTTTTTTTCGCTCAAACTTAAAATCTCGACGTTTCATGACATTCTAAGCCTATTTGAACAATAAAAATTTTTAAAAATTTTTTTGTCGTTACTATACTTCCACTGGATGTGGAAGTAATTAAAGTAGACAAAATTTCCTGCATTTTTCATATATCACTTTTTTTTGTAAGACTAACCATTCAACCGCTAGAGTGCGCCAAAAAAAAACATATTCCCGGACCCAATATACCTTACATGAATAATGAATATAGGGAAAGTAATTGAAAAAATGGAGACAAATAAATGAAATGCAGTTATTACTAAAGTAGTTATATACAGTGTATTATAGTCAGTAGTATAATATATACTCATATCATTATAATGATAAATGTTGCGAATGATGAATTAGCGCAGGAGTTTTAGTCAACATATCGCTTCTACCCGGAATTAATTATTGTAAAGCTGAAAATTTCCAGGATTGTAGTCTTTGTCTAGCAAAACACGTACCAGAAAGTCCCCTACTCTCCCCCGTTGGCTTCCCTGTTTTTTCAGAGCAACAAGGGCCTAAGTCGCAAAAATTGCAGAGCTGGCTCTATAATGCAACAGGAAGGTTGTTACTGGTCCGATTTGGGTCGAAATGATCATAAAAGATTAGGAGAAGCATATCCGTTCATATTTTAGATGTTCCATGCATATTTCTGTTCATAATTTTCCGTTCTAGTTCTGTAAACATTTCAAAAATTTTAAAATTAAAAAAAATTAGAAAAATTCCGAGATGGCGCCATTGCGGATGAATCAAGACACTGAGGGGAAAACGTACCTCAGTAAACATTTCTCTTCTTACTTTGGGCTTTCCATTGGTATGTCTACCTTCTTTGTAGCGTCACCCGTTACTGAGCTATGCAACTTTGAGAGTCAGCGCGCGGCGGTCGCGCTCGTCATGTACCCGGTGAAACTGCCCTGGCTGCGCTGATGAGACCAGTTGCGAATTCCTGTTTATATATTATTAGTGTTTTATAAGATTTATTGAATGAAATTTAACTTCTCAGACTCAAAAAATGACTTTATTCGGCTAGATAATGGACATTATTGATCTACTGGGATCATCATCCATATCCACGACTGGCTGTTTGTGCAGCTGGATCCTCTACAGCTTCGGCACATTATGCTGCAGTTCAGACCAGAGTTCCTACACTCACACCGGGTATCCCAGTCCGCCTTGCAGCCCAAGAAATTAGCCGAAGCAGGCTATCGGGAGCTGGCTGCCCTGTGGTAGGAAAAGGAATCGGAACCAGGCCCTGGAGTTCTAATTTCCACCCCGAGTTGAGGATGACGCCTAGCCATTGCTGAATCTGCAAAAAGCACATGCACATTAGTTGAGTGCTGCAAGCTTTTCGGGAGATTAAATCCTCACAATATTCTTCCTAACTCCTCTCCTCTCCTCACCTGGAGGACTGGGGGTGGAAATCAGGACTACGGGGCCTGGTTCCGATTGATGTTCCTACCACAAAGCAGCCAGCTCCCGATAGCCTTATTGGATTTCTAATGCCATAAACTAAAAAGTTTACCCATTGAAAATTACCGCAATTTCGAAAATCCAAAATTAAAAAAAATAAAATAAAATTTTTTGAAATCTACAAAAAAAAATTATCGGAATTTTAAAATATTTATTTTAAGAAAATAATGATTGTTATAGTTTTCTAGGTTCTTTATAAAGAATTTGTAAAAAAATGAAACTTTTTAAAATTAATTTGAAGATGGCAGAAGCTCCAAAAACCGAAATAAATGAAAGAAATGTTAAAAATAATACAAATACATAAATTTTTTATCAAAAATAATTTATTAACAACTTATTCTAAATAATAATTATTATAAATTTTAATTATATAAATAATTATAAATTTTCATTACAAGGATAGGTAATCATGTAAACTAATTGTCTCCGACGTTTTCGATGTCATTCATTAATATCTAAAAATAAATTAACTACTGGTCCTGATGGAATTCCATGTTTTCTACTAAGAGACTGCGCAATTATCTTCGCGTTACCGCTGACCTCTAATCTAGCTCTTAAAACAGAAACATTTCCTTAAATTTGATGTAGGCCAAAAATTTACCATATATTCAAAAAAGGTGGCAAGAATGCAATTGAGAACTATAATAGACCTATAGTCAGTCATCCTACGAGACTCATTTTTAGCAGCGATAAATTAACTCCTATATAAAAAAGTCTATTTGACAGTCACATTTTGTCACTTTGACAGCGATAAAAATGGTGCATCGTTTTTTATCACGATAAAAATGCCTGTTCCTCAAAAGCAGAGTATATCTAGTAGTCGCACGAAATTTTAAAATCTGTACTGTCGGCTATAATTTTTAAGTCTTGCGGAAACTATACTGTACGATATGAGTCGTTTTGAGAAAATTATAATTATTTTTAATTGTTGTTCGTTCACATATTCTGTCGTTAATTTATCTTGCCAAAAATCACTCGAGCTTTTCTTTTATGGATAAATTTCTTTTTAACTCAATATTTTGCCAATCAGTAATTTTGCTCGGAAGACTGACATTTGACAAAATCGCTCGACCTCCGGTCTCGCGATTTTTTCATGTCAGTTTTTCTCATAAAATCACTGTTTGGCAAAATTATTTCGTTACAAAGAGAAATTTATCCGATTATTTCACTCATTAACGCTATAGCCAATGAGAGCCCGTTTTTTCACAACATTGCACCAATCAAACGTCATTATTAGTGGTAATTCAAGCTAGATCTGCTTTTGACAGGTCCAACATGCAAAATTTATCGCTCTAATTTTTTAGGTCGCTGCAGCGGCAAATATTGCGAAAATTTTTTAACGTTTTGTGTCGTGACATGTTTTCGGCAAATAGGACAAATCGTGCTTTTAAATGTTATCTATAAATATCTTCTCTAGCTTATTACTAATTGTTAACGTAAATTGTAAATTGTAGTATTGCATTAATAACCTAAAAAGCCAATGCTGTGTGGAACTTATATAGGTTCGGGACAAGTTATAGGTACACAGCTTTCAATGGCTTAATACCTAACATAATTACAAAATAGTCATTTCATGATATATACACAAATGTAGGTACTTACGTATTGGTAATTCATCAATCATTACAAAACAGCTAACACTTATTTGGAAAATCAAAACTCTGCAGTATCACTATATACATTATAATTCGTTGTACTTAAAGTCTCTCTACTTAAACAAGTAAACATTAACTTAACTATCAAACTTCTCAAATTAGAAACAAGGATTAAATACATAAATATATATTAATAAACACTTTAATATAATAATTCAATTCACTGTTTAGGCTAGTAACTAAGTTAAGCTAGCGTTACTAGATGGCGGTACCATACCATCTGAGCCGGCAGCCTTAGAACGTAAAAGGGATAGATTGGTAATATGCAATTTGTGTGATTTCACCGGTAATGTGATTGGTCGAAGCGTGCTTTGTTGTGATGACTAGTCTTATAAATTCAGTACCTATGGTTTAACGTATATTGTTTTTCTTGATTGTCATAATTTAAACCTACTTTGTTTTTTATTAGATGAATCGCTTTGGAAATGCATTTTTATGTGACGTAAATGATGAAATTGAAGATAAAGGTGAGTAATCTCTAAAAAGCAACAAGGAAACGTCTGAAGGCAATTAATTACTGAACATAATATTGAAGATATACTTAATGAATTATTTATTCGTGAAATATTCTCCACAAATACCACTCGTGCTTCAAATTTTATCTAAAAATTTTTTCTCAAGCTAAGCTGCCCCTAGTTAATATAACTCGTGCAAATTGGCAGTTTATTATCAAAGATTAAATCCCTCCCGCTAAAGCGGTCGGGATGTAATCAGATAATAAACTGCCAATTTGCACTCTTTATATTACCAGGCAACACCCTTTCGAAAAAATTTTCGATAAAATTTTAAGCACTAGTGATATTACATACGATAAAAAAAAAGCTCTTGTGATTTTACTGTTGAAAAAAAAATTTTTTGTTTGCATTTTTGAATACATATAAGTATTCGTAGTTAATCACAACAATCAACATTTTTACCTACAAATTTTGACCCAAGAGCTAATAAGAAGGCTATTAGCTTCAAATTGTCAAAATAATTTTGGCTACCATGGAACGCGTATTTTTCAGGTAAAACTCGCATTAAAAAAAATAGTAACCTGGGCCTTTTCGGACCGATTTTAGTCGAAAGCGAGGCTCTTTAGCTCTCCCTAGTACATCTAACATAAAAGTTAACCGCAAAATAGGCTAGGCATTTTAGGATTCTCACAGGAAGTTTTGCTATAATTTTTTTATTTTCTTACCCTCTTTGTTTTTTGGGTCGCTGAACACGAATTTGAAGTTTGCAGGAAAAATTTGGCCTGGAACTTTGTTTTTTTGGCACTTTTTGCCCAAATTTTGGCACTTTTCTCAGTTTTTTGGCCTAAAGGAAGCGTTTTGTCGACAAGCCCATTCCATACAAAATTAAAGTAGACAAAATTTCCTGCATTTTTCATATATCACTTTTTTTTGGAAGACTAACCATTCAATCCTAGAGTGCGCCAAAAAAAACATATTCCCGGACCCAGTATACCTTACATGAATAATGAATATAGGGAAAGCAATTGAAAAAATGGAGACAAATGAATGAAATGCAGTTATTACTAAAGTAGTTGTATGTTTGTGTAATATAGTCAGTAGTACAATATATACTCATATCATTATAATGATAAATGTTGCGAATGATGAATTAGCGCAAGAGTTTTAGTCAATATATCGCTTCTACCCGGAATTAATTATTGTAAAGCTGAAAATTTCCAGGATTGTAGTTTTGGTCCAGGACAACACGTACCAAAAAGTCCTCTGCTCTCCCCCGTCGGCTTCCCTGTTTTTTCAGAGCAACAAGGGCCTAAGTCGCAAAAATTGCAGAGCTGGCTGTATAGTGCAACAGGAAGGTTATTACTGGTCCGATTTGGGTCGAAATGATCATAAAAGATTAGGAGAAGCATATCCGTTCGTATTTTCGATGTTTCATGCATTGTTTTGTTCATAATTTTCTATTCTAGTTCTGTAAACATTTCAAAAATTTCAATATTTAAAAAAAAATTAGAAAAATTCCGAGATAAATCAAGACACTGAGGGGAAAACGTACCTCAGTAACCATTTCTCTTCATACTTCGGACTTTCCATATGTATGTCTACCTTCTCGGTAGCGTCACCCGTTACTGAGCTACGCAACTTTGAGAGTCAGCGTGCGGCGGCCGCGCTAGTCATATACCCGGTGGAACTGCCCTGGCTGCGCTGAGACCAGTTGCGAATTCCTGTTTATATATTATTAGTGTTTTATAAGATTTATTGAATGAAATTTAACTTCTCAGACACAGAAAATTACTTTATTCGGCTAGATAATGGACATTATTGATCTACTGGGAAGTAGGGTCGTCCGGATCATCATCCATATTCACGACTGGCTGTTTGTGCAGCTGGATCCTCTACAGCTTTGGCAGATGATGCTGCAGTTCAGACCAGAGTTTCTGCACTCGCACCGGGCATCCCAGTCCGCCTTGCAGCCCAAGAAATTAGCCGAAGCAGGCTATCGGGAGCTGGCTGCCTTGTGGTAGGAAAAGGAATCGGAACCAGGCCTTGGAGTTCTAATTTCCACCCTGAGTTGAGGTTGACGCCTAGCCATTGCTGGATCTGCAAAAAGCACATGCATATTAGTTGAGTGCTGCAAGCTTTTCAGGAGAGCTTTTTCCTCACAATATTCTCCCTAGCTCCTCTCCTCTCCTCACCTGGAGGACTGGGGGTGGAAATCAGGACTACGGGGCCTTTTTCCGATTCATGTTCCTACCACAAGGCAGCCAGCTCCCGGTAGCCTGCTACGGCTAATTTCTTGTGAATGCAAGAAGGACTGCGGTGCCTGGTGCGAGTGCAGAAACTCTGGTCTGAACTGCAGCATCATGTGCCGAAGCTGTAGCGAACCCAGCTTCACAAACAGCCAGTCGTGGATATGGATGATCCAGATGACCCCACTTCCCAGTAGATCAATAATGTCAATTGTCTACCCAGATGACAGCGTTTTCACTGCAAGAGCGTAATTTCTCAAGACAATATGTCACTAAAAAAAATTGAATAGCCTGGCCCATTTTAGACCACTTTTAATAGAAGGGTGGGTTCTTTAGCTTTAATTTAAAAAAAATTAAGTCCCTAGTACATCTAACATAAAAGTTAACCGCAAAACAGATGACAGCGTTTTCACTGCAAGAGCGTAATTTCTCAAGCAATATGTTAAAAAAAAAAAATTGAATAGTCTGGCCCATTTTAGACAACTTTTAATACAAGGGCGGATTCTTTAGCTTTAATTTAAAAAAAAGTAAATCCCTAGTACAGCGAAATTGTCGTTAACGGCGTTTCCCCTGCTAGCGCATTTTTTGTGTTAAACTTAAATAAAATAAGATCTATTAACCTGGCCCTTTTCGGACTTATTTTAGTCGAAAGGTGGGCTCTTTACCTTTAATTTAAAAAAAAAATTAAGTCCCTAATACATCTAACATAGAAGTTTGCCACGAAATTGTCGTTGACGGCGTTTCCGCTTCTAGCGCATTTTTTATGTTAAACTAAAGTAAAATAAGATCTATTAACCTGGCCCTTTTCGGACTGATTTTAATCGAAAGGTGGTCTCTTTACCTTTAGTTTAAAAAAAAAATTAAGTGTCTAATACATCTAACATAAAAGTTTACCGCGAAATTGTCGTTGACGGCGTTTCCCCTGCTAGCGCATTTTTGGTTAAACTAAAATAAAATAAGATTTATTAACCTGGCCCTTTTCGAACTTATTTTAATCGAAAGGTGGGCTCCTTACCTTTAATTAAAAAAAAAAAAAAATTAAGTCCCTAGTACATCTAACATAGAAGTTTAACGTTTCTTTCATTTATTTCGCTTTTTGGAGCTTGTGCCATCTTCAAATTAATTTTAAAAAGTTTCATTTTTTTACAAATTCTTTATAAACAACCTAGAAAACTATAACAATCATTATTTTCGTAAAATAAATATTTAAAATTTCCGATAATTTTTTTTCGTAGAGATTTCAAAAAATTTTATTTTTTTTTCATTTTTGGATTTTCGAAATTGCGGTCATTTTCAATGGGTAAACTTTTTAGTTTTTGGCATTAGAAATCCAATAAAAAAAATCTTTCAAATCCATTCTGTAGCTGGGTTCAGTCATTTTGCATATATAATGACTAATTGCACTGCACTAATAAGGAATCTAGATAATATTGCAATTGATTTTAATAGATTAAAATATAGTGACTGTGGTTTTAATTGTTACGGCCCCAAATTTTATAATAAAATTCCCGGCTGGGTAAAAGTCTTACCGGAGGGTGAGATATAAGCAGCTGCTGAAAGAATTTTTAATAAAGGAAGCCTTCTACAGTATAAAAGACATTTAATCAAAGTTGACGAAGATCAAATAATTTTACTATGTATTTTACTATTATGTCAATGTAATTAGGACAAATTTAATTATTTACAAAATGTATATTATTAACATTGCCGTCAATTACACTTTAAAATAAAGTTAGTTAATAGTTCGTTAAGTAATAATAAGGAAATGAGCGAGCCGCCTTCTGCCACATCGATCGCGCGCGCGAATTTTTTTTTTATTTCGCTGACTGACGGGCGTTATCCCACAAAATGGTTGACTGACTATTTTATTTATGATTAATATATCAATTAATACCTTTACAAAGATTTTGAAGTTTAGTAAATGAATTGCACGTTATTTATGTTTTGTAGATACATTAGAGCTGACTGACCAGCTCCGTCCCCACATTCAACTGACTGACTGACATAACTGTTATTTATATTCAATATCTAATTTGCATAACGATTTTCAGCCTTAGTAAATTCATTTGATTACCTCCGTGGTGATGGCGTACCTGAGACACCTGTTCTCGATTTCGCTTGACTGACCGCAGTATGTTAGTGTACACAACTATTGTAATCAACTGGCAAAAAACCAGGCTTAGTAAATTCAGAGAATTGTTTTGGGTTTGGCTTTCCGTCTAAAGCCCCGGAATCCAAACGGTATCGAA
The DNA here is from genome assembly GCA_936432065.2 of Rutpela maculata. Lineage (NCBI taxonomy): Eukaryota > Metazoa > Arthropoda > Insecta > Coleoptera > Cerambycidae > Rutpela > Rutpela maculata. The sequence goes on along the minus strand of OW386290.2, from coordinate 76,049,409 downwards.
AGCTTTCTCAATATCGAGGAGCACCATGACGGTGCTTTTCCCGAGGTTACATTGTACCTTGACGTCATTCATGGCCTTGAAGACCTGCTGCGCAGTGCCCCTGCCTTTTCTGAAACCGAATTGGCACTCATCGTTGATGTGGAATTCATCCTGAACAGCGTCTAATGTGATAATCTAGTTCCAGATCTTGTTAAAATACATACATATGGGTGATTATCCTCAAGCATTACTTTTTGCTGTCACCATGTTTTCAAAATTCAGCAAACAGATTAATATTCATATATTTTTTTTAATGTAACAAAGAACTATATTTTTTATCAATTCCTTATAAAACAGTCTTAAAAGTTACAAATAACCAGTTTTTTCTGATCTGTGAAACACAAAAACGTCATATCCTCTGGCTATCACTGGCCTGAGTTGTTTCATCTAGCTTCATAAATGAAATACAAACTCTGAAAATATGACATCTTTTTTTATAATTTAAATAAGTTCAGATGGTGAAAAATAAGTGACATAATTTCATATTAAAAATAATACAATATTATTTACTATTTGGGCTGTTTACATTTTGTTACTGTTTTATTCATGGCGCTAGCTACCTATACTGTATTTCAGGGGATGCAGTAGTATGTGTCAGTTTGTGACTGACTGTTAGCAATAAATATTCTTTAAAAATTGTGTAATAAATAAACATTGATTAATTTACATATTGTCACACTAGACCAGTCAGTCCTCTGGTAAGTATTTTTTTTTTAATTTATACGCTGTAATTTTGTTATTGTGAATTGTGTTAATGAAAGTACAATATGAATGCATGGTATAGTGAATAAGTGAGCGTATGTAATTGCAGTTTCTAGCGTTTACTCGGGAAAAACATCAAAACTATCAGTCCTCTGCCATCAGTCCTCTGGAATGTAGTATTTTAGAGGACTGACGATATTGACAGACGACTGATTATTTTATCTAAGTTCCTCCTAAGTAATAAGATATTTTGTTAGCAGATTTCTAAACTATGGCTAAGACAAGGCAAACTAAACCAGCAGCTAGAGAAGAAAAATTACGAAAAAAAAAGGAAGCTGAACGAGAAAGATATGAGTGACTAAAGAATGACCCCGCAGGTAGAGAAAAACTTAAGGAGAAAGAAAAGATGCAGTATTTAAAGAAAAAACAAAATAAAGTCATTAAGCCAATTAGTGAATTAACTGAAAGGGCTCAGCTCAAATCATTCCTCTGGGTATTGTTTTTAAAAAAACTTCATAAATTCAATAATAATAGATTTACAAAGTGTTCCATACATGATATAATGATTTTATTATAAAATACATGTGAATGTAATCAATTTAATAAATTTCCATTATTTTTTTCTTTTTTAAATCGTATCTCCAAAAAAATATTCTTTGCTGAGAATGACCCATATACCAAATTTCAAATCAATATCTTAAACGGTTCCAGAGTAATCGTCTGCACAAAAAACAAGAGACAGGCAGACAAACCAACAGACATTTCTTTCACTGGATGTGGATGTAATAACTGTGGCTGCTAATTTTCTGGTGAAAGAAATTCTAAAATTAATTTAAAATGCGATATTCCCACAAATGACGACAATGATAATTATATTAATCTTACGGTAATATTCAGATAATGTATTGCAGGAATATTCACAAGCAATATTTAACGAATGAATTAAGAGGAATGTAAATATTTCAGATATTTCACGAATATTTCCAGAATATTGAAATATATACGTCCCTCTGAGGATGTTTAGATAATATCCCTAGAGCAACCTGTGGTATCTGGGATAGTGTGCCCAGATTAGGGTAACAATGTCGGTACGTAGAAACTAGATAAGATTACTTCCACATCCAGTGCAAGTATAATAACGCAAAAAAAGAGAATATTTTTATTGTTTAAATAAGCTTAGAATCTCATGAAACGTCGAGATTTTAAGTTTGAGCAAAAATAAAAAATTATGTCTGTCGGTCAGTCTGTCCAGGGTCGCGCCGTCCATAAGAAATAGAGCAAGTCGTACGGCGCACGACAGCGCCATGTATCTAAAGGCGCCGTAAGGCGCCGCGAGTTTTGAAATTTAAAATTTTAAAAAATATATATAAACGTTTAGTTTCAATATGGCATGAACCAGGGCCGCATTATCCAATAGACAATGTAAGTAATTGACTAGGGGCCCCAACGCGCGAGGGGGCGCTCCAGCAGTTAAAAACTAACTAAAGTTTACTTCCCAACTGCCGACGGGCGACGTTTATCGTTTACCATTGATCTGTGCGAAAATACGATGTATAAGGAAATTGTTTATTCATTATTTGATTATTCTATTTTGATAGAATTATCGCATTTATTAACTCTGTTCTGCAGCAACATTTTACAGAATTATTTAAAGGATTATATTAAGAGTTCGGAAGCAAGAAGTCACGAAAATGAATATAAGTTTTTCAATATATTATTTTAATATTTAATTTTAGTTCAGGGGAAAATATAAATACTGCAATTTTTTTATAATAAAACGTTTTTTATTGATATTTTATATTTCTATGTCTTGCGCTCACGAAACCTACTTTTCGAAGACAATATAATTTTAAGTCAAATTTCTAACTTTTAATTTGAGGCTGTTTGACTTTGAAAACTTCGAGAATTTCCCCTGCGGCGCATTTTGCAATCCCGTAATCCCGCCTGAAAATAAGAGGACGGAAATACTTCATTTGCCTTTAGAACACCTTAATCCTGCCCTGGCATGCACTGGAAAATTTTGAATTTTTATATTCAATCGTTTAGCGAGATTTATTTAAGATATTTTTTTTTCTCAGCCTCTCTTTTCAGCTGAATTCTAGATATGCTACTAAAGGGCGCATGTTTGTATTTGCACAACCGCGCTGAAAAGGCTTGGCGCGGCCCTGAGTCTGTCTGTAACTTTTTTGTACCCACGATTACTCTGGTACCGTTTAAGATATTGACAGAGGCGTAACTATGGCAGGGCAAACCGGGGCAGTGCCCCGGGGCCCCGAGAGATCAAGGTCCCCCAGCCGGCGTCCTGGGGCCCCGGGAGATCAAGGGCCCTAGCTGGTTGCCTGTCTTTTTTCGGATTTCTTTCCCCCCGCTCATCAAAAAGTGTTGGAATTTTTTTTCGGATTGGGATTAGGTATTAAGAAAATAATATATTAGGGTGCCCCCAACAATTTTTTGCCCTGGGGCCCCATGACGTCTAGTTACGCCACTGGATATTGACTTGAGGTACACATATATATTTTAATGAGATCTGGAACTAGATTATTCCGTTGAAGCGTTGGGGGTAAATTGGGGTAAATGGGGGGTAAATAGGTCAATCAAGCAAGTAAGAGTACATTAAATTTTTATTTAGCATATATAAGAGAAGCTACGGTCTCAAAAAAAATTTTTGGCATTAACCACCCTCATTACCACCCCCACTTAAAGGGGGCGAAAAATAAAATTGTGATTAAGTGTGTGTACAAGAACCAAAAGCTTCAATTTTTTTTTATTTCATTCACCCCCTGTACCACCCCCCGATCACCATCACTACCGATGTGGCATATCGTTTTATAGGTTTTTGGGATAGGCGATTTCAAATATTATGTTATTAAAGTTCCATAAACAACTATTTCCACATAGAGTGGAGTACAAATATAGTATCAACATTTTTTCGTTGTGAGAGACTTGGATAAGATCTGGATGATGATATTACTTCCACATCCTTGTTTTTTGTTTTCATATATTAAACAATAAGCTAATTCACAATGGAAGGGACATACCGTTATGGCTATATGCTATATACAAATATGATGCCCATTTTGTTGTGAATCACCTTGTATAAAGAAAGCATTGAGAAATTGCCGTTTGCGTGTTTCAGTTGTATTAATTTGTGTTATATCAAAATAAAAAATAAATATAAATTATAATTTTTATTATTTTTAGTGTTGTCTATCGAATTTAGAATTATACCTGGAGACCAGGGCCGTTTTCAGGCTAGAAATCCGCCTTTGCATATACAAATAATTGTACAGGTTAATTCACAATGAAAGGAACATACCATTATGACTATATACTAAGACAATATGTCACTTTTCTTGTGAATCACCCGGTATAAAAAACTATTGAGGTTTTCGTTTGCGTATAATTCAGTTTTTTTTTAATTAATTTATGTTACTTATATCAAAATCCCTATTGAAATATTCTTGACAATCAACATAATATAATTATAATTATGTTATTATTATTATTAGTGTTGTCTATCTAATTTAGAATTATGCCTGGAGACCAGGGCCGTTCTCAGGCTACTGACTTTATTTGTTCACTAGAAATTAGCCTTTGAATGTCAAACTACCAAAAACACTAAATAAAGTTTTCAGTAAAAATGATACATAATAATAATAAAAAATTACATTTAGACAAAACTAAACAGAAAATGGTGTCTGACATGTAGAAAACGAGAGTTAATAGCAATAGCCAAACGTCGAACCATATGGGGAAATACTTATTACTTTCAGTCATAATTTTTATCTCATTATCAACTAACATAGTAAATTTTAGTTATAGTTGATGTTGAACAGTAAAAAGAAACGAAGAATTAGACTAAATGTTATTCTCCGTACGATAGGAAAGTAGGTAAGTATATGTAATTAATTTATTTTAAATATTGTGAGTTTAAAGTTTTTTCAGATTTTTCTTTCTAACATATGTGTATAAATATTGTACTAGAATTTACAACTGTAGGTATTTACACATTCTTACAAAGTATGTAATACATTCAAAATATTATTTTTTTCGTAAATACGTTGCTCGTGAATGTCTATTAACGTTCCAGAGAAGTGTAGTCATAATTATTGCTGACGAGAAACATAACCACTATTTTCCAGTTTGAATTAGATGCAACAGGGAAGAAGGGGGCGGGCAAGGCGACGAGCAATTAATTCCAAAAACAACCTCGTGACCAGTCTGATCACGCGTTTTCAATAACAAAGGGCAAATGTCTCATATCTTGAAAATTAAACATATGCTTGTTTGTGTGCCACTGCTTGTGCCACTGGTTGAAATCAATTAGACTAAATTATTATAGCCTGCAGTTGAGTAAATACATAGTATCTCAATTATCTGTATCAAATCATAATTTATAATAACGAATGAGTTGACAATTTCGGTTTTTTTCCATAGAAAATTTTGCCTTAACACATTCATACCAGGTGGTCAGATAAAACTTATTGTTTCTAGAGCAATACAGAGCGTTTGCATAAATGAGAATGTTAAATGACACAATTTTAAAACTGAAATTACGGCTGACATATATAGGTTTATTCCATTGGATACTGTGGTATCTGTAAACTTTTCACTTTTCACTATATATTTTTTTATTATATTACTATAAAAAATTCAATAATGTAAAATTTAATCTAACTTTTAATAAATATCAGCAAAGTTATTTTCTGTAAACTATTACCCACTAAACAAAATATATATCCGTAATATTACGCAATATTAAACTGAAGTAACATATTTAATGTTTTCTTGCAATATGATATTTATATTAAAATAACCTAACTTTGGTATAGCTGAGAAATATTAAATTGCAAAATATTGAAGAAACATTTAGTTAATATTAGCTCGAAAATATTTCCGTAATATAAAAAATTATATTTAACAAATGTATGTCACATATTACAATCAATGTATCTTTAATATTGCCATTAAAATAAACATATTATTTTACAAGAATGTAACTTGTAATATTACACGAAAATATTTCATATATACAACTGAAAATGTGTTACGAATGAATCTCATACATTATGAATAATATGCATTTGATCATACATTAACATTATTTGCAACGATTATTCTATGTAACTACCATGAACTTCTATGAAAACTCGCCTATTCACAGAACGCGTCGTTTCTCGCCTAAAATAGTATGAACATAACCTTAAAACCTTCGATATCTTGAAAGTAAGTGTGTTGCGCCTTAATGCCCTTAATTTCAGAAATGGGTGATAAAAGCGAGAATAATTACAGTAATGTAGAAAATCGTGGAAACTTTTAGCAACAAAATAAAAATAAACTTTAAATTTTATGTAGTTACCTTAAATTTGCGGTATTTTTACACCTGTGTTATTTGTCGAAGCACACTAATTGCATTTTATTGATAAACATATAACATTAAAATATTATTCTTGTTTCAACCTGCTTATTTTAGGTCAGTTATTTATTGCTTTACTCATCGGAGGCTAGGGGTTTATCCTTAGATCCGTTGCATATGTGGTTTTAATCACGGGGATAAAAAAAAATAAAAATTTGATATTAGGCCACCGATGAGTAAATCAATTGTCCCTGTTTTAAGTTGGCTTCTCGACCAACGTAATAGCTAGGGAGCTGATGGCTGAATTTTTTATATGATTTTATCGTGTGACTGAAGTCGAAAAGTGTAAAGATCTCATAGTAACAAGCCGGAAAAACCATTTCAGTCATTACGGCGTTGCTGATTTTTTTAATTAACAGTTATTTAAAAGTGCAAAAAAAACAAACGCTCCTATATGATTTTATTGTATCAGCCAGTTGTTTTAAACGTTGCCTGTCAATGTGACATTGATATAAATGCAGTTGGCTGAAATCTATGTGTCTGCGTTTTTTTTTGTAATTTAATTTTTTTAATTAATTTATGATATACTAAAAGTTAAGTGATTTTATTGTCGCTGTACCATATATCAAAAGTTTCGCAAAGCGGTAAGAAACAATAAAACAAACTTCAGTCACCTGTGTACTGCTGCATTTAAAGGAGGTGAATTTTCAAAAATGCGAAAAAAAAACGCTTCTATATTATTTTATTGTTTCAACCACTTTGCAGGAAGCTTTGTTTGTTTGTAAAGCACATAAAAAAACAGTGGCTGAAATTTAAAATGCTGATTTCTCATTGGCTGACGTTTCTTATTAATAATTAAGAAGTGAAAAAAAAATATGTTTTTTCGAAATAATTTAGCAATGCTCGATCCTACGAGAAGAATGTTCAAGACAAAGTTGCCCAGTAAACAAGATATTATAACTTTAATGTAACTTCAACGTTGCTAGAAAGTATTTTGTCATACTATTAAATGTTATTTAATGTAACCAATGTTACTTAAATGTTTGTTTAATATTTAGAAATTTAACATTTCTCAGTTACGTTGTGTTAATATAAATATCATATTGCAAGATAATATTAAACATGTTACTTCCACTTAACATTGCATAATATTACTGCTACATTCTTTATTTGCTGGGTGAAGAGGACAAAATTGCCTACATTTTTTGTATATACATTTTTATTGTAAGTCTAATACGTAACGAGATACAGCGGTGGGAAAATGAAGTTTCACGATTTTTTTTTTTTTTTCAAAAAATGCTCAAACTTCATTGTTGCGCGAACGGTCCTTCCTTTGATACGTACAGGCTTAGAGAGCAGTGTTTTTGATTTGATAATAATTACTTCAATTTTTGATATATTGAATGTCTCTAAGCAATTGTGTAAGGATTAAATGTGTGTAAGGATTTTGTAAGGGATCTAAAATTTTGTAGCCAATAGTCGGGACATAAAATTTTATAATTTGAATTTTCCTTAAAAAATGTTGGATTCTTATCTAAAAATTACAAAAAGAGTATAAAAGCAAAGTACCGAATCTGCCAATTTTTCTGAATACCTATCATTAAAATTAATAACTCTTGTTTCCTATTTTCGAGGAATGATGTAAGCCACTGTAATACTATTCCGTCAATTTAATATTTTTTTTTAGTTTCAATGCAAGTATTATTATAATATATCTTTATTATAATAATACAAATATTATAAAATATGTTGTTATAAACATGCATTATATAATAAAAAAAATTTTTCTTCTTAAATCCATTTGTCTAACGCTGTATCTCTTTAAAAATTAGACTTACAATAAAAATGTATATACAAAAAATGTAGGAAATTTTGTCCTCTTCAACTTTGTCTTCAACATTTTTCCCCAACCTTCAAGGTTGAAAACTTGTGTTTTTTATCATGGCCTCGACTTAAACAACATATATCAAAATCATTACTACTTCACCTTTTGCAGGGCAAAATTCCCGATTGTCTTACTTTGACATTTTTTGGAGTAAATTGAGAATATTTCTGAAAATCAGCAACGTACACGTCAGCCAATGTTTTTCTCTGCTAATGGATATAAAAACTAACAAATTACCAAACACCATTCGAGGTTTCTATTTTGAATAGCATACATTTTTATTTGCACTTAAGCTTGGTTGCCATTTTGATAATATAACTCGATAACTGAAAGACACTCGACCTATGGTCTCGTGTTTTTGTACCATAATAAAGATAATGATTAACTATGTTATGTCAGTAACTACGATACTTCTATACTGTATCTTCGATCAGATATTAATATATTCCATTTTTTAACAGAGGCTGTCAAAATTACCTTCTCAGCCACCACAGCAAAACAATTCGAAGATGTGGTAGCTGAATGGCTGCGTTTCGCCAAACAAAGGAAACAGCGAGAGAGGCAATGAATAATATGGATTTTTTTTTATAACACTTATTGTTGAGAATTTGCATTTTTATTTTTATTTATTTTTACACATTGTATATTTTTATGTATTTTAACAAAATATATTTTTGATTAAATGTTTTCTTTTTATTTTAGGTTTAGGTGATTATTTATTAAATACTATAGATGCCTCAACTGATGCAAGTTAGTGCTGAAGGATTATGGACAGCCTGTCGAATAATGTGTCCCCCACTCATTTGTACAGTACATCTTACAATTTCCTATGAGTAGAAACACATAATTTGACACAATATTTCTGTCCGTAATCCTCTAATACTATCTGGCACTGGGACAACTATAGTATTCAACCAAGGTTGTTACTTTGGGTCAATATTAATTCAGAACTAAATTAATGTTGCCTTAATATTTACATTTATCTTGATACTACATTGCCTTACTAGTATTCGAATCAAGTGCGGATCTAGAAATTTCAATAATTTTTTTCTCGTCTGTGGCGCATGGGACCCATACGAAATATGGGAAATAACATCTCGAGAAGCACTTCTGTAACGACCCCTAAAAATTTTTGAAAATTTTTTTCAAAATTCGGTTACCCCCCAGGTCTAGGGACTCCTGTTTAATTTTTTTTTTGTCATATGCATTTTACTTTTCATAAAAATACAACAATATGTTTTGAAGTTTATGAAAATATTTTCATTACTAACTGAAATACAACGAATTGAAATTTTGTGATTTACAATTTAACATATCACAAAATTTCAATTCGTTGTATCTCAGTTAGTAATGAAAATATTTTCATAAACTTCAAAACATATTATTGTATTTTTTTTCTCTATCTATTCTTATTGGGATGCTCTGCCACATGTATTTTCTTCTAAAATGTCTGAAATCTACAAAATAATACAATTAACCAGTATTTTACTGGAAAATAACCTCTTAGCCTTTCTCTCAAAACAAAAAAAAGAGAGAAATTAAAGAAATGATTCATATACACAAAAACAAAAAAGCAATAAACAATAAAACTGAAATAAATAATCTAAGTAAAATTTATTTTAATGTGTTGTAGCATGTCTTTGGGGCTCCAAACAGATAACTCTGTGCATGGAACCCCGGAGACCTGTTGTGACACATTAAAAATAAAATAATAATAGAAATATATACAAACCAAAGCTAAAACTTTGGGGCAAACAGGGGAAAATTCGTGGGTAAGACCGCAGAGAAAAAGAGCAACCGTGGACATGTGTTTCGGACTCGTTGGTCCTCATCAGCACGGTGTAACTAAGTTGAAAGGATAGGCACAACTTAGCAATTGACACAAACGGAGACCACTGACAGGCAGCCAGTCGCACATTTGCGGCAAGAGTTAGAAGACCCTGGATTTCCAGAGCGACAACTAACACGCCACGGAGGCAACTATAGCTACCTGCGTGGAATCACTGGACACAAGGAAGAATAAAAAAATAGGAGATGTTAATGCGGACCAAAGCTTTATGGCAAACGGGAAAATTCGTGGGTAAAACCGCAGAGAAAAATAATATAAATAGAATAATATAAATATACAGTGTGTCCCACATTTCACGGTAACACCTTCGTAGCTCAGTTATTAGTCATACAATTTCAATAAAGTTTAGACCGGTATCAAAGACCTTTATTATATCTTTTTTGAGTTAAACAAAATTTATTTCAGTTATTGGCGTGCATTTGTATTAAGAAAGAAAGGGTCGATTTTTCGAGAAATCATATTAGGCATTTTTTTGTTGAAAAACTAATGCAATATTATTGATCAGCATGCTGTAGAACCACTATATCCAGAATTTAACAACATTTTGATTTTTTGTTTTCGAATTACGGCCCCCTTAAAATTACCTATTTTAAACATTAAATAATTAATAAATTGGTAACGATGATATGAGGTGGTAGAAAAAATGAATTTAAAGAGAAAACAAAGAATGACTTTCTTGCGAAAAAAGATTCGTTACCAATTTATTGATTATTTAATGTTTAAAATATGCAATTTTAAGTGGGCCGTAATTCGAAAACCAAAAATCAAAATGTTGTTAAATTCTGAATATCAACATGCTGATCAATAATGGAATTTCAAAAAATTTAATTTTCTGACTTAAGCGCCAGGACTAACACAAATTTTTGCAGCCACTTTTTCGGTTGAGAACATGAACTAACTTTTATTAGAAATAAAAATTTTCAGAAAGTCAATAACAGCAGAGTTTCCCATACGGTGCTGACTTTTTGGCAGGCACTGTATAAGTTACATTTGCAACTCGAAGATAAGCTTCATTAGAATATTTCAGTAAGTAAATTATTGAACATTACATGAAAATTAATGATTTGTTCGTGCAAAATTGCTCAGCTTTGTTACAAAGTTTATGAACCTTTCCAGTACTTTGCGATATGTGACATTGCAATGCAATATTGTCGCCTGGACATTAAGGCCATTGCATCAATGTTACAGCAAACTAAATATTAATTGCTAGAATGTCACAGTTTCCAAGATGAGATTACTAGAACATTGCTGAAATATTCCCTAATAGCACAATATTGTCCTGTGGACATCTGAAGGACGTCCTCGACGGACATACAGTACATCCGATGGACGTTCGTTTTTGGTCCAAAGTACATCCGACGGGCAGCCGAAGGACGTGCAAATGTCACAACTTGGGACAATATTTGTACATCCTAATTATTTAAAAAAAAAAAACCGGAATGAGCAGGGATTGAACCGTCGATCTCGTGATTTGTAACTCGATGTTCTCTCACTCGGCCACCAATTTAGCTTATTAGTGTCTAATTAAAGACTGTACAGTTCACTAATATAACTATTTATTTCAAAATGTAGAAGGTACCTATTTGAAAGTTTAATAAATATTTAATATCATATAATATAATTAATAATTTACAAAAAAGATTAAAATTAAATTATTAATGATAAATTACAAATTACTATAAAAAATAAACTACAAATTTTACAGAAATAACGGTTAAATGTAAACAAAAACATTGTAAAATTGAAAAACCAGTTTTGTTAACGTTTTTTTGTTTTTATATTAAATAGTCGTCCTGCTGCTGTCCCTATAGGGACCTAATACGTGCGTACTTGCCGAAGGACGGCCGTTGCGGCACATATGTTGGACGTTAAGTGTGCTATTCGCTGGTATGTATACATATTTCTGAAACGTGTTGGAGAGAAAGCGGTATGGAGATATTATCATTTATTACAAAAATATAATATTTAAATCAACGGACACGAAAAGACGTCCATCTCCTGTCCCTATATGGACATAAAATGTACATACTTTCCGTACATAAAATGGACATTCAGAGGACGTCCATTCCGTACAATTTCAAAGTAAATCCGATAAACGTCCGGTAGGCGTCCAGTTTATGTCCATGGACGTCAGTACATTAAATGGACATAAAAAGGACGTCCGGCGGACATCGTGTGCTATTAGGGTTGCTTTGCCCAGTGGGATGTTTTTTTTTTTTACTTATTGACCGATTTGCACCAAATTAGTAAACAGGATTGGAAAAAAAAACAGTTTTTCTTCATTTTAAACAAAAAAACAGGTTTTTTTGTTTAAAACATGTTTTTTTAAGTTTTAAATGGTATGTTTAAAACAGGTTTAAAACGTTTAAAACTATATTCAACTAAAATTAAATGGTACTATGTCTGCCACTACTACTTGATGTCAGATGGCGCTTTTAAATGGATTTTACAGCACTCTGCAATTAAAATGCTCAGTTTAGTGCATGTGACCAATATATCAAATTTTTTTATCGGAATGGACCATCATCGGCACTTTTCCTGCTTTTCCACAAACTCCATTTATTTAAAACATCGTACTGTGTTTTAAACTGTGTTTTAAACAGTTCCTTAAAACATCGCATTGTGTATTAAATATGTTTTAAACATTTGTTTAAAACACGGTGCAATGTTTTAAACATGTTTTAAACACTTTGTTTAAAACATTTTGTTTTAAACATGCCAACCCTGTTAGTAAAGGAGGCAAGATTCCATAAAACTGGGATTTAGTGTATCTACGAGAAGCCATAGTCTAAAAGCTTATTTGGCATCTGCTACTGCCATTACCAACCTCATTACCTCGCCCATCGCATTATGAAAGGGGGTAAAAAATATAAAATCTAACACCACTATGGCCACCCCCATCCTCGCACCATCATCAAATTAACCTTTTTGATGGGATGCAGTGATTCCTTAGACAGCTGTTTTCTTTCTTCTTTAGAATCGAGGGAAGATTTTGAGCAAATCGGTTAACAAATAAAAAGAAATGGGGGCTGATCTAAACTCCAAATTGACCTGATATACGTGTAACAGAAGTGCTCCCAGTCTACTTCAGTAACATATGAAGCTTCACAACCATTTCACCTGGGTAATCACATTTCTTGATTCAGATGTTACTTTTTGGTGCGGTCCGTACAGGATATAAATAGATAGGTTGTTATGTTTCAGATGATGAAGTAGTTTCTGATGGTCCTTTGTCCTTTCGAGACTTGCATTCTACTTCATCTAGTTCTAAATTTCTAGATAACTACCATATTATATTATGCTTTTGTTTGCATTATAATAATATAAATTAATATTATTCACCAGAAATCAGAGGACCAACAAATTGGGAAGTACCATGTGATGCAGGCAGTAGTAAATCATCCCCCCCTTCGATCCCTTGCTTCAACACAAACCCACCAGTGGCTTAGTTCAGGAACTCCCAGAAAGACAAAATTACGGCAGAAATTGAAGGAGAGCAGGAGAGAATTAGAGAAAATGAAAAGAACGTTGAATCCAAAGGAAAACAAATCATCATTGGCAGAATTACATAAAATATGTGATGAATATTTACCAAAACCACTGGCTAAATTTGTCAAAATTCAGGCTCATTTCAGTAAAACGAAGCCAAAGAGAAGAACATATACTATGGAATATAAACGATTTGCCCCAACTTTGTACTTTTTGGGTCCACGAGCCTACAAATTCTTGAAGAAATTGTTTTATTTACCATCAAAGCGTTCGCTCGAACGCATGACTGAAAAACTTGTGTTTCAGCCTGGCATTAACAACGAAGCTCTATTTAAATGTCTTGAAATGAAAATTGATAGCATGAGAATTGAAGAGAAACATTGCATTATATGCATCGACGAAATGTCCATAAAATCCAATTTCTTTTATCACATAGGAAGAGACGAAATTGTAGGCTTACAAGATGTGGGGCGTGAAAATAAATATTTCAAACCAGCTTGTAATGCTACAGTTATAATGGCAAGGGGGCTATACGCTAACTGGAAACAGCCACTGGCATATTTCTTTGTGGAAAGTACATTTCCAGCAAAAGAACTGAAAGATACATTGGGTGCATATGTCAAGAAATTGTCAGAGGTTGGACTGAAAATCGAATGATATGAGGGTCAAATTTTACGGAACTAGGCAAACTTTAGGCGTAACACCTGATAGTCCCTATTTAAAATGGGTGATCAAGAAATAATTTATTTATCGACACACCACACTTGCTGAAGGCAACTAGGAATAATTTATTAAAAAATCATCTGCAGTTCAAGAAATCAGAAACCAAATTTTCTTCCAAAACAGAATGGTCATTTATTTCAAATTTTTATGAAAAAAACCGCTGCCCAAAGAATCACTACTTCCACATCCAGATTCTCTATCCAAGTCACTCACAACGAAAAAACTTTGTATGTGAAAATAATTGTTTATGGAACTTTAATAATATAATATTTGAAATCCTCTACCCCAAAAACCCATAAAACGATACCTCACATCGGTAGTGGGGTGAGGGTGGTGATAGGAGGATGGTAGTGGGGGGTGGATAAAGTAAACAATATTATGAGGTTTCTGGTTCCTGTACATACACTACATCACATTTTTTTTTCATCCCCTTTAATAAGGGGGTGGGGGTGGTAATGGGGGTGGCTAATGCCAAATTTTTTTTTGAGACCTTAGCTTCTCTTGTATATACTAAATACCAATTTCATGGACTCTTACCTGCTTGATTTACCCATTTACCCCAAATTTACCCCAATTTACCCCCCAACCCTTCGACGGAACAAGATGAAAATATAATCTAGTTCTAGATCTCATTAAAGTACATACGTGTCAGAGACGAACCCAGCTATTTTTTTGGGGGGGAAAAGCTACAACTAATTTGCCAACTGCCCATTTTTTTTTACAACTTATATTTCCTTAAGTTTTTTTTTTATTTCAGACTTAATCTATAAGTTAGCCTAGCGATACAAATATTATGCAAAAGAAGTTTAACTAAACTACATGATGTAGGCGCTAGACCTAAGTTGACCCCGCGCTCTCCTTCGTCTAGAAGCTACTGGATGAGGTAACCGTTATAGTTTAATGACCGTGGAGAAAAACAAGATCCAATACGATTACGCGCAAGTCGGGGCGCAAGCTCGTGAACGTCCGCGCTAGTACGGCTACCGGCCACTTCCCACTTCACATTGTGATACGCAATAGGTAGTAGCATTAAGAGGTCTACACACGATCCAGCGGCAGGGAGCCAGCCTTGTCGGCATGCTTTGAACTCATTCGTAAAAGTGAACTGGTCCGCTGGAATTCCAATTATCTTCAAAGCGTACCAACAATGTCGGGTCCCAGCAGCTGGATCTTTAATAGTCCCAGATTCTGATTCAGTGTCCTCTAAGAATTTAATATTTTAACAATTTCTGACCGGCAACAATTTGTTATTATTATTATCTCTCGTTGAGAGGTTGGTAACTGATACTAGTGATACTCAGTATAAACCAACAACCAACGACTTTATAGCTAGGACAAAGCATTGTATTGATAAAGGCAAAAAGGAGTAATATTCTAATATTTCTAATGTAAGACAATCTTTGTGAATTGTATGCTCTGGCCGTGCCGTCTACTGGGTCGAACGTCGAATTTCCGCGAGTAGACGAGTTTATTTTGTTGGCCCGTCGCGTAGACCCATCGGCGTTGTGCGTTGTCCGTCGACTATTCGGTGGCTCTCACATCAGTCGCATCTAGTCATAAATAATATCAATTAAAATTATTTATAAAAAAATGGTCATAGTGACAGTGTCATTTAATTTTTACCAACTCATTATTCGTTTTTTTGCAATTATACCCAATAAAGATTTTTTTACATTTTTGGTGATTTTCCCAACTCAATCAACATTGGGAGCGTACCCCCCCCCCCATAACCCCCCGTGGGTTCGTCTTTGATACGTGTACCAAATTTCAAGTCAATATCTCAAACGGTTCCAGAGTAAACGTGCGCACAAAAAAAAGTTACAGACAGACCGACAGACAGAAATTTTTTTCTCGCTCAAACTTAAAATCTCGACGTTTCATGACATTCTAAGCCTATTTGAACAATAAAAATTTTTAAAAATTTTCCAAAGGAATATTTACTAAAATTATTTATTAGGCTCAGAATTTTTTACGCCCTGAAATTTGCTAATAGAGAATTGAAAACCAAAACTGCCAATAAAAAGAATAGGAAGATTTTTATATTGTCACATTTGTAGTGAACAAAATTTATTTTTTCAAACATCACTGGAAAATATCCTCTGCTTTCATTTTCACATTTTTTTTTGTTTCTTTTAAATGTTAAAAAAAGCACTTATTTCTTATTGGCATATTTTTACTCTTGTATAACATATAGGATGACTGGTAAGTCAATGTATTTCTTTGATAGCGTGTTAGTAGAACTCATTTGCAATTGATTTAACCAAATATGCATTATGGAAAACCTAATAGTTTTTGCGATATTTTAATTTTAAAATTAGAATAAAAAGATGAAATCTTTCTACAGTATCTTAATTTCCGGCGTTAGACACTGCAGCACAAGATACGTATCAAAAATACGTTAAATACTTTGTTAAGTTGAAATTTTAAATTACTTTCTCGAGCAGTTTAAAAAATTTTGTTGATCAGTAAATTACTTTTATCTGAATTTTCTGAGGAAAACAAATAATTATATTCTTAGGTCTGTAACATACTATCAAGGAACAAAATTTGAGCAAATCGTTAAAGACGTCTTGAAGAAAATTAAAAATTTCAAACTTTTTGCATCAGTAGTAAACTACCCTTAAGTATGTGATTTTCTGCATGGAAAAGCATTAATGACATATTGTTAGGTTCGTAATAGTACTACTATCGTACAAAATTTGATCAAAATCGTTAAAGCATTAAAAAAAAAAAACGATATTTTATATTTTTTTCAACAGTAATCTATCTTTATATGAATTTTCCCTAGAAAGTCACTAAACGCCTAATGTTAGGTTTGGTACGTACTATTAACATATAGAATTTGAGCTAAATTGTTTGGACCATTTTTGAGAAAATTGGTATTTTCGATTTTTTCGCGCCAGTAAAAACTACTCTTAATTTTAAGGATAGACGAAAAACGAAAAAAAAAAGTCGGGAGATATTTGTAAGTGAACTTACTAAATTCGTTAGTTAGTTTCGACGCCAGGTTAAGCGACACACACAGACATCTATTCTAAACTAATTTTCGGACGATTGCAATACTTTCTTCACTTCTATCACAGTGGTCTTTAAGCTGCAGAAAGTTTAACTAAAATGGATTAAAAAACGGGTTTCACAGAATCTTTTCAGCATATCTGTAAAAAAAAATGCAAACCGGAACCGCTGATCCCCTTCGTGAGATATTCAATTTCCAATTCGTTTATATTAACCATTTTTTGCTTTACCCAGGACCAACGACGGGGACGTTGCGGCTATATGGTCCCATTTTTATCTTTTTTATTTTTTTGCAATATTTTTGTTGTATTTTACAATCTTGTAGTCTTTTGAATGTATTTTATTACATTGTAATTGTTTTATTTATTCTTTTTCTGAAATCGATCGGCAATGTCTACATTTTCGGCGCGATTTCAGATCGAAAAATGCACAATTCCAGTATTTTAGTCCGTTGCTAAGAAAACAGACCGGAGAAGATCCGTTGCCAAGCAACGATCAATAAAACCGTACGGGAATGTTACTTTTTCTGAAATCAATCGGCAATGTCTACATTTTCGGCGCGATTTCAGATCGAAAAATGCACAATTCCAGTGTTTTAGTCCGTTGTTAAGAAACTATCAGAAAACAGACCAGAAAAGATCCATTGCCAAGCAACGATCAACAAAACCGTACGGGAATGTTACTTTCCCGGCCTAGGCCGGGAAAGTAACATTCCCGTACGGTTATTTATGTATATTTTAGACAGTAAATAAATACACGCAGACAAACCAACTCGCATTAAAATTGCATTTATTAGTAAGCAATTATATTGTAATGAAGAAATGTTATGTATTAATACAAATTCCTTAATTTATAATACTATTGATTGTGATTTCAGAAAAAATAGTATGTGTATTTTGGTGTGAAAGCACATTCCCGGACTTCGATGCTTGTTAGCCTCGGCTAGCGCCTCGGCCAACAATTTGCATCGTCGTCCGAGAATGTATTGCTTTCACACCTAAATACACAATATACTATTCCCGGCCTAGGCCGGGAAAGTAACATTCCCGTACGGTTTTTTATGTATATTTTAGACAGTAAATAAATACACGCAGACAAACCAACTCACATTAAAATTGTATTTATTAGTAAGCACTTAGATTGTAATGAAGAAATGTTATGCATTAATACAAATTCCTTAATTTATAATAATATTGATTGTGATTTCAGAAAAAATAGTATGTGTACTTCGGTGTGAAAGCACATTCCCGGACGACGATGCAAATTGTTGGCCGAGGCGCTAGCCGAGGCCAACAAGCATCGAAATGCATCGAATATATTACTTTCACACCTAAATACACAATATACTATTCTATTCTATATTTGAGAAAATGCTATAGGCTTGGAATGTAAAATTTTAGAAAATCATACATGGAGAGGAGCATTCTACTACAGCTTTAAGTAATCTTGGTGGAAAAGATTCATCTTGAATTCTATTTATCTTATAGCGCTCCCAGAATTTCAAAAATTTTCGATGCGCAGACACGCCAGCCTGCTCAGACCAAAATCCTAAGGCCTTATAATTATTATCAATGAATAGTAGACTCTCTTTCATGTGTGAAAGCAGTACATGAAGTTTGAGAGGTTCAGTCAGTTTTTCAATACTACTTAAAGCTTTCTGTAGCTCTTTAATATATCAGTCTAATATGGCTCACCAATAATTGACGATTTGCATGAAAGAAAGTTTGGTAAAAAGTGTCATGGCGCACAGTATAATGGTATCACTGTAATTCACTGCACATGTTGACCAACTCGTCTAATTTCCAAACTTTGCAACAATTAAATACCTATAATATAATAATCATAACATTGTTTTCATTATCTTTAATGTTAAACCTACTTCCACTGAATATAAATCATCTTTATTAGGTTGTTTTGTAGTCTACAATATTTAAAAAATGTCAAATTATGCAATTTGTCAATCACTGCTGCCAACTCTTCTAGTAAACTGAGAGTTGGAAACAGTGTTTGACAAATTACATAATTCGACATTTTTTAAATATTGTAGACTACGAAACAACCTAATAAAGACTATTTATATTCAATGGAAGCAGGTTTAACATTAAAGGTAATGAAAACGATGTTATGATTATTATATTATAGGTATTTAATTGTTGCAAAGTTTGGAAATTAGACGAGTTGGTCAACATGTGCAGTGAATTACAGTGATACCATTATACTGTGCGCCATGACACTTTTTACTGAACTTTCTTTCGTGCAAATCGTCAATTCTACTTGATGTAAAACAACACTTAACCAATGAATAAAGTTTATTTATTGCCTTATAAAGCAATAAATCAAATGGTTAAGTGTTAACAACAGTTAACCAATGAATCAAGTGGTTCAGTGCTGTTTTACGTCGGGTAGAATTGGTGTGTCATTAGACCGATATATACATAGAAGAGTTACAGAAAGCGTTAAGAAGAATTGAAAAACTGTCTGAACTCCTCAAACTTCACGTACTGCTTTCACACTTGAAAAAGAGTCTGCAATTCATTAATAATGGTAAAGATTTTGGTCTGAGCAGGCTGGCGAGTCTACGCACCTAAAATTTTTGGAATTCTGGGAGCACTATAAGATAAATAGAATTCAAGATGAATCCCATTCACCAAATTACTTAAATCTGTAGTAGAATGCTCCTCTCCATGCATGATTTTCTAAAATTTTACATTCCAAGCTCATAGCATTTTCTCAAATATAGAATAGAAATAATAAATAAAACAATCACGAAATAATAAAATACAAGATTGTAAAATACAACAAAAATACTGCAAAAAAATAAAAAATATCAAAATGGGACCAAATATCCACAACGTCCCCACCGCTGGTCCTGGGTAAAACACACCATATAAGGTGCTATGAACTAGTTGAAGTACCCTGTAATAAGATGTACACAAATTTATTCCAGTGTTCCAAGCAGAGTTTTCATTCTACAAAAATATGCAGTACGCATAACTGCGTGACTAAAAGTACTTTATTGAGTAAAAAAAAAAAAACTCAAAAGGCCATTGACCGAGGTCCTTAGCCGTATTACAATAATATATTAGGTAAGGTTTAAAATTTGTAAAATGGTGATAGCAAATGTAGCAAATTTGAATATATAAAGGGTGTTTTTTTTAGAAGTTTGTTTTTTGAATGGGCGACACTGTTTCTAGAGACAGTTAATTTAACAACTGACAGCTGATTTGTGCTCAGTATGTTTTGCCATTTCACCATAAATAGACTTACGGTAGAACAACGCTTGCGAATTGTGCAAATTTATTTCGAAAATCAGGGTTCAGTTTGCGAAACTTACCGTGCCCTACGTCCATTTTACGGTCGACATAATCGTCCATCCGAGCAACTCATTCGAACAACCATTCGCACCACGCATACTCTGATTGATAATGTACATCCGCAGAGACGTCGTACAGTGCGCACCCAAGAAGTTGTTGCTGCTACGGAGAGTAGTGTTGAGGAGGATCCGAATGAGTCGATTCGCCGTCGTGCACAGCAATTGGAGCTGTGTCCATCCACCTTATGGAAGATTTTGAGGAAAGATCCTGGGTTACGAGCTTACAAGATTCAGCTTGTGCACGAAGTAAAGCCGCGTGACCATCACGTCGGACGTTCGGTGAATGGGCCGTAAACAAGATTGTTCTTGATCCTCATTTTCACCAAAAAATTTTGCGTCGTAGACCTGTGAATTGGCCTCCACGGTCGTGTGATATCACGCCTTGGACTATTTTCTGTGGGGACATGTGAAGTCGCTAGTCTACGCCGATAATCCAGAGATATTGGAAGCCAACATTAGACGAGTTATTGCCGACATACAGCCCCTACTGTTCAAAAAAGAGATAAAAAATTGGGCTTCCAGAATGCCCTACATTCGAGCCAGCCGCGGCACCCACATGCCCGAAATCATATTTAAGCACTAATGGCATAAAATTACATTTCCAATAAATTCAATACCATGGGAGTTAGCAAGATTTTTATGTGTTTTATTTCATTTCAAAGTTCTATTCCTCTAAAAAAAAACACCCTTTATCATGGGAAAAAAAAGAAACAAACGCATGTCAATGTAATCATTAGTAATTGTTCATTATGTGGTTCTTAGTTCGCTGATGAGTTCCCACAAGGAGTTTTCTGGAAATTTCCTGTGACCGGCTGTTTGGTGATTTCTTGTTTTAACGAGAGGTCGTAATATTTCCATGTTGTGATCACCCTTGGCAAATTTAACTGTTTATTAAGTATATAAGATACTTTGGACAGTTCAACACTGCCAGTTTGTACAGTAAACCCCCATGCCACACACTGTCGAATGCTTTTTTAATATCCAACAAGATTACCGCACTATGTTGTCCTTCAAGTTTTGACGTTTACACGCCTTAGGGTAAAAACACAAAGAAAGCAGGTTGCCTGCTTACTGGTAGTCAGCGCCTATAAGCGCCAATAATTAAGTACGCTTCTAAACGTTCCCGTACATAGACAAAGCCAGCTACCAGTAAGCAGGCAACCTGCTTTCTTTGTGTTTTTACCCTTAGAATTGTGTAATGTCAGATGGCGTTAACTTCAATATGAGTGTTTTCAGATATGCCCCTTCTCCCGGATATTAGCCGGTTATTTAAATACTTTCCAGTTAGAAATTATGAAAACAGATTTGATAATTGCTGATGTTTAATAACACTATATTAATATATATAAATTAATTTAAAATATACGGCACATGCAAGAGGCCTATTGATCTACATGACATAATGAAACACATATTATTATTATTATTATTATTATTTTTTTGTTTTTTTTTTGTTAAAAACCCTTCACCCTCCTCTGTGGCTCCGATCCTCACAGAGGGGAGCTGGTAGTACCGGCAGCCACTCCCCACACCCGTGGGGTAAGTGTCTACTGGGTCCGACAGTCGTGTGCCCTGAGCAGACGTAATGAACCGAGGATGACGGCCTTCTGCGTTCTGCCGAATTTCGGCATGCCGGTATGATCTTAAGTTCTGAAAGCAGTGTGTGTCTCGTTCCACCGAGGGCTCCTATAATCAGTACCACTATCTTAACACTATCTTATGGTCTGGATAGAGTCTGCGGAGTTCGAAGAGCAAATCTCGATATTTTGTCCGTTTTTCCTCCTCCTTCAAGACAATGTTGTTCTCCGCGGGAGCCGAGAACTCCACGACAAACATTGTCTTGAGTTGGTGGTCGAGGAGGACTATGTCAGGCTTGTTGGCTTGTATTTGCCTGACTGTGGGAAAAGAGTAGTTCCAATAAATTAGACACTTCTCATTTCCCACAACGGACTCAATATCCCCCGGAGCATAAGGCAGCACTGGTGTCTCGTCTATCCCACACGAGTGCCTTAAGTGATAATAAAGCACTCGTAATGCTCCGTCGTGCCTCTGGATATAGGCCGAGACTGCATATGTCGGACAGGCCGACAACAAGTGCATTAAAGTCTCTGGCGCCCTGCGGCAGGCCCTGCAGCTGACATCAGGGACCTCTATACCCATGACACGACTTCGATAAACGAGAGTGTTAAATACACCATCCTGGCAAGCCATTATGAATCCCTCGGTCTCAGACTTCAGCCCGGCTGACCTTAAGAAGGCAAAGGTCAGCCTTTCGGATAAGCCAAGATCTTCTATATTTTTTATAGAAGACTCCATGCATTGGCTTATCCGTATGAAGCTGCAAAAAGATGTTGTGTTCTGCAGCTTTAATTTGGGCTTTTCGCCGAGCAGGTTCCAACTCGGTGACAGAGTCGCGATTTACCCGCTCGACGTCAAAGAAGAGACCAAGTTCATCGGCTGCTCTCTGTGCTGCCTTAAACAAAAAGGCTCCTACCCCTGCATTTCCATGGTCTCGGACCATGCAGAGGAGGGGATCCGAACTCCTGATAATCTTACAGGCTCCATCCAGAACCATCCTGTTATGGAGACTCTCCAAACTCAAGAGTCCACGGCCTCCCCGATGTCGTGGGAGGTATAACCGTGGAACGGACGATTTAGGATGCAAACTCCTATTGAGATGCATCTTCTTGCGGGTTCCTACGTCGAGTTGACGCAACTCCTCTCGGTTCCATTTCACCACTCCAAAGGAGTAGAGAAGGATCGGAACGGCAAGCATGTTGGTAGCAGACACCTTGTTCTTCCCCGACAGTTCTGAAGACCAAATCTGTCGGAGTCGGTGCTGATACTTGCCGCGGAGAGCGTTTTTCACTACACTCACTTCTTGGGTGGAGCGTTGCTCGACACCCAAGTAAGTGTACGACTCTCCGGCATCTAGATGATGTAAGATGCTTCCGTCTACGAGCTGCGCGTCCTCTCCGTAGTCCCCGCATCGTCCTCTCTTGAGATGGACCAGTGCACATTTGTCCAACCCGAACTCCATACCGACAGCCTGCGTGTACTCCTGTACCACCCTAAGGGACTGGTGTAGGTCCCTCTCTTCGGAGGCATAAAGTTTAAGGTCATCCATATAAAACAAATGGGTGACCTTATGCGTCCTATCGCCGGGGGTACCGCAGTTGTATCCACGGGTTTTCCGGAGTGAAACGGATAATGGCAGTAGTGAGATGCAAAACAGAAGGGGGCTGAGGGAGTCTCCCTGAAATACTCCCCTTCTGAACGATACCGGCTCCGTCTGGACTCTATCGTTACCGGATGTTATAGTAAAGCGAGTCCTCCAGAGCGGCATCAGTTCTTCAATACATCTCACTACGGGACCGGGTACCGCAAGACATTGGAGCAAGTGTAAAATAAGCTCATGAGATGTCATGTCAAATGCCTTGCGGTAGTCGATCCAGGCCTTGGAGAGGTTCCGCTTATACTGCACGGAGTCCTGCGTGACACATCTGTCAATCAGCAGGTTCTTCTTGCAGCCAGCGACACCTCTCTTCGACCCTCGTTGCTCATGTATCCGTTCGTAAACCGGTTCAACTGCGTGGAGCACCCGCATGTACAAAATGCGTGTAAACACTTTGTAACATGCGTTTAAACAGGTTATCGGGCGGTAGTTCTTTGGGTTAGACAAATCTCCGTTCTTGGGGATCAGCACTGTCCGCCCCTCAACAACCCAAGAAGGAATTTGCTGCTCCCCATTTAGCCAGGCATTAAAAATTCTGGCCAAATGGTGGTGGGTACTCGATAACTTTTTCCACCAAAAGTTATTTATCCCGTCGGGGCCTGGAGCGGCAAAGTTCTTAGAGCTCTTCGAACCTCTTCGAACCTCTTCTGGGGTTATTGGTTGGCACACCTCGTGTGGTTGGCGAAACCTTTGGCTAAAGGTTTCAAAGTGTGCCAGGGCTGGAGAGTCTCTGTTGAGTGGAAGCTTCTGTTCGTACAACGTTTTCCAGAAGTTTTCCACCTGATCTGCAGTCGGCGGATTTTCAGCAACACGCTGAGGCGGTTCGAAAAGGCGCGAGGGCTTTTTGCGGAAAAGTTGATTTTCCGCTAGCCCCCTCGCCCGCCTCACTAGTGACTTCTTACAAGACACTAGCATCCGTATCCTGTCAAGGCAGTGCTGTTTGATGGTTTGCAGCACTGCCCCATTAAGTGTGTGATGGACGCGTCTTAAGTTGGCAGCTACTCGCCGCACTTTAGGCGTGAAAGGCCTATTGGCTGCCATATAGTCCTTCACACATTGGAAACGGGATGCGTGTTGCCTCGCCGACCGGATCTTGGCTTCCATCTTCTGTATGCGCCGTCCCGCTCTTTCCTGTGGAGAGGTAGTATTTCGCCTCTCCACCTGAGACAAGCGTTGAGCGGCAGCATACACGGCACAATTTATGTGCCAGATGTCAGCCTCTTCTGGTAGCGCTGCACGTAGTTCTGCATCCAATCTGGCCAGATCTTGTGGCCCGGGGGGTTTTATGTTGTGCAACCCCCGTCTGGTACTGAGACCCTCTGGTGTTAGTGGAACGATAGGAACCGCTTCCTCAACCGGTTCGTTCGGTGGTTGTTCAGCCACCTCATTCACTGGCTGAGGAGCGGCTCTGACCTAGCCTCTAGCACGAAGGTGGGATACGTAATCACGTAGGTTCTGAGATGTGAAGGTGTCATGCTCTGGGTGGTTTTCACACCACAGAGCATGCATTCGCGCCATGTACCCCCTTCGGCCGGGCTCACTGCTTTCATAACAGTGCATCAGGTCGTCTCTCAGTTCATCTGTCCACTCAAAGCGTCCTTGGTTATAGCGGTCGTCATCAATGGGCATCCTTCCTGTTGGGCCCCACCACCTTGCCCTTGACCCCTATCCGCACGGGGTCGATCGTGGGGGCCCTGTCTTCGGCCAACTGGAACCGGAGGATCGGGCTTGTGGGTGGTTAGCCCAACAAGCCCACGACCGACACCAGAGGGGAAAGCGGAAAGCGCTTTCCCCTCCCGGGTGCGCTAGGGCTGCCGGTTCGATTTTGCACCCCCAGCTGAAGTAAGTGGTGGCGCTACTCACCAAAGGCTAGATGGATAACGGTTAGCCTCTCCTGCTTATTATTATTATGCCTGCCTATTATTATTATTATTTCGGCTTTCTCAGGGTTGTCCTGGTATTGTTGAGGCATTGGCGGAGGGTTAACTTATTGTGCGTTAAGAAACTTCCTGACTATTGTGCATGTATTGATGATAACGGATTTTTTAAGACTTATGTATATATCTGGATAGAGTTGTAGAGTGGCAATGCTTTGATGGACTTTTTTCGGAATCACACCAGTTGCTGATATTATGATGGGTACTATTTGTACTTTGTTTTGGTTCCATATTTGTTTTATTTCTTCTGATAACGGTAGATATTTTTGAATTTTTTCTGTATGTTTTTTTTTTCTAGATTGGATGTGTTGGGTATTGCTATGTCAATTAGATATGTTATTTTGTCCTGTTTGTCTATTAGTGTTATATCGGGTCTATTATTATTTATTGTTCGATCGGTTAATATAGTTCTATTCCAGTATAGTTTTACATTGCTGTTCTCTAGAACAGTTTCTGGATAGTATGAATACCATGGTTTGTCAGGTTGTGTGAGTTTGTATTTGTGGATTAGCGCTAGGTGGATTTGTTTGCATACATTATCATGTCTGTGGGTGTATTCGTTGGGTGCAAGTGTGTTACAACCGCTGGTAGTATTGTTTCCTGTGTTGTCGAGCAGCGTCTACATTTATCATCATTTATTGTACTGTCTTTTATTATATATTTAGTATAGTTCCTGGTTTTTATGACACGATCTTGAATTGCTATCATGAACCCTTCTGTTTCTGAGAAAGGTTGGACAGCCATTTATTTGAGGCTTGTGTGTCTATGTGTGGTTGTGTGATTTGGTGCGCATGTGTTCCATGTAATGCTTTAGTTTTCCATCTGTCTATTTTTGTTTCATTAGTTGTTATTTCCTCGTTAAGTTTGTAGTTTTCGTTATTAAGTTTTAGAGGTGTGAGAGAGTTATCAATAGAAATTATCGCTTTTTGCATGAGGCTGTCCTCCCGAGATGTGAAATAATCTCTTAGGTTTGTGATTTGTTTGTGGTGGAGGGTTTTGATGTCAATGAACCCACGGCCACCGTATTCTCTTGGTAGTGTGAATCTTTCAACTGCTGTATGTTCATGGTGTTTACGGTACTTTGTGGTCATAGTATGTAGTAAGATGTTTAGTGCTTCTAGGTCTGTGTCAGTCCATTTGATGATACCAAACGAGTATGTTAACAGGGGTATTGCATATGAGTTTATTGCGTGTGTTGTATAATAATAATATAATAATAATTTATTGTGCATATAGAAGAGAAATAACAAAACTTTACAAATAAATACATATCAAACATATGCAGCAATGGGACAAGGCATTGCATTGCATTTTTCAGCCTTGCCCTTGGGAAATAACATATATATAACATATAAATATATGTACACAAATATTTATAAATACGTAATTCATTAACAATAATAAAACATATATGTAACAGTAGTAGTAAATGACAAGTATTAATGTTTTATATCTATCGACAATGAAAATATATATACATATACATACAGACATACATACACATACATATACATATAAAAAAGAAGAAAATAGGTCACTAATCAAAATTAGGGCAGTAACGCCTTTTGTTTATTCAAAAGATATTTCCTATATGCTAAGCGAAACTGACCAATAGTAGGTAAATTAAAAGTAGCTCTGGACATGTTGATAAGAGTACAGGCTATATACTCGAAACATTTTTCAAATTTGGCACCGTTATGTTGAGGTATCGCATATAGATCTGGATTTCGTATATTGATTGCGTGAATACTGGATCGCGTTATTAATAGTTTAGATAGGTAAACTGGGGTACTGAAATTCATGGTTTTAAATATTAAAGTTGCATATGATAGTTCAGATCTATATTCGACTTTTAAGATTCCTCGAGTATTGTAATGTGGAGTCACGTGATCACGTCTATTGATATAGGAGTAGGAGAATCGTAAGCAAGAATTTTGAAGCACTTGTATTTTATTTTTTAAAATATCAGTAAAATAATTATAGTAAACAGGAAGACCATATTCCATATTGCTCAAAATAATTGAGTTTACGAGTCTCCACTTTATATCTTGCGGTAGAACATATTTATACCTCCACAGTGCTTTAAATTTAAAGTAACATATGCTCAATTTTTTCATCACGTGATTTTCAAATGTTAAATTTTGGTCTACAATGACTCCTAAATTTTTTGCCTCACTACTGAGTTCAATCACACTATTATTCAGTGTTATGTTTAATGTCTGATTTTC
Organism: Rutpela maculata; assembly: GCA_936432065.2. Lineage (NCBI taxonomy): Eukaryota > Metazoa > Arthropoda > Insecta > Coleoptera > Cerambycidae > Rutpela > Rutpela maculata. The sequence goes on along the minus strand of OW386290.2, from coordinate 76,021,578 downwards.
TTTTGCTTTTTGAACTAAAATCCTAGATCCCACACACATGGACACTGTTTTAGATGCGTTCAGTTGCAAACCATTTCTTTTAGACCACGCACTTATTATTTCGAGATTTTCATTTAACTCGCGAATCACCAAGTTAACATCTTGTGGATAGCACGGCTTGTAAATCTGGGTGTCATCAGCATATAGGTGCATGTTCCAGCCATGGGTAATTATACTTGGCAAATCAGAAGAAAACATTATAAACAGTAGCGGCCCAAGTATACTGCCTTGTGGTACACCTGATTTCACAACACTTTCGTTTGAAATTGAGTTTTTTATTTTAACACGTTGAGTGCGTTCACTTAAATAGTTGTTAAACCATAATAAGAAAGTAGATCTTATTCCATAATATTTTAATTTTGCCAGCAAGAGTTTATGATTGATAACATCAAATGCCTTACTAAAGTCAAGTAAGGTTAAATAGGTTACTTTGGAATTATCGATGTTTTTAGTTATATCATTTGTTATTTTAATTAGAGCAGTATTAGTGCTATGGTGCTTTCTGAATCCTGATTGCTCTTCTGGCAATATTTTATTTATTTCTATATGATTTAAGAGCTCCTTTTCTATAATTTTTTCTAACAATTTAGACATTGTAGGAAGTATGTTAATTGGGCGAAGTTGACCAAATTCCGTTGCTTTGGTTACTTTGGGAAGCGGTAATATGATAGATTTTTTCCAGACAGATGGAACAGCACCAGTGAGTAAGGAAGTGTTTATTATATGCGTTAGAGCGGTTTTGCACTGTGGAAAAATAAGTTTCAGCATTTTAAGATTAATTCCATCTATTCCAGTTGCATTAGATTGAATTGAGTGTAAACACTCTTGCACCTTATCATATGTAACACTCTCTACCTCGTTTATAGTTGTAATGTTATAATTTTCAACTTCCGTATAATAATTTAGAGTCGTTTCGTCGATATTATTATTGACAGAACTATTTAAAAAATATTGATTAAGTTCATTCACATCTTGCAGACTTGAATCTAGTTCCGATGTAGATTTGCAATGGATATTCCACTGTGAGAAATTATTCCATAATTTTGCCGGATTGTGTTTGTTTTCCTCAATTTGATACCTTATAAATGCTGTTTTTTCATTTCTTATTGCTACAGATAAATAGTTTTTCAAATCTTTATAGTATTCGAGGTGGGCAGTGGATTTGGTTTTCTTATACTTTTTATAAGCTTTATTCTTTAGTTTAATAATTTCTTTAATGGTTTGAGTAATATACGGACGATATATTTTTCTTATGACTACAGTTTTTTCAGGAGCGTGCATATCAAACAAAAATAAAATAGCTCTATTTAAGAAATCCAGTTGTTCATCTACTGTTGTAAGATTACTTACATAATTCCAGTTAATTTGGTTTGCATCTTTAATAAAATCCTCAAGATTAAATCTAGAATAATCTCTAAATGTAACTGTTTTTGGTGGTAATATTGGTGCTGTACAATTTAATACACAATAAGTCAATAAATGGTCTGTCATATTTAGCAAATCCTGAGTACCCGTTTCAGTAAAAGCCATATTTTCACTAATACAGATGATATCAATGGTGGATGAAGATGTTCCACATATCCTAGTGGGTTCATTTATTATTTGGATCAAATTAAAGCATTTAAGAATATTACTTAGATAACGAAAGTTTGGAGTGTCAGGTTTGTTGAAATCGACATTTAAATCACCCATTAGCAATATATTCTCAGATTCTAAGCAAATATTTGCTAACACTGCCTCTAATTCATTAAATGAATTGACTGGAGAAAGAGGAGGTTTATATAATACACCAATGGATGTCTTAACTTTGTTTATTTTAGTTGTAACCCAGAGCTGTTCTAAATCATTTCTATTTATATAATCTATATTAATTATACTGAATTTTAGGCTATTATGAATATAGAGACATACTCCTCCCCCTCGAGTTGAACGGTCAAAACGAACTAGCTCATATCCAGGCAGATATATTAAGTTGGAAGGAAAATTGTGTTGTGAAAAAAGTTGTGTTTTTACCATTTAGTTCCGTTTTCAGTATTGCTTCTATTCTACTTTGGAATTTCTTTTTTATTTCATTATTCTTATTATTATTATTAGTTTATAAAAGCCAGTCACCCTTTATACTCTGTGGCTCCGACACTCACAGAGGGGAGCTGGTAGTACCGGCAGCCACTCCCCACGTCCGTGGGGTGAGTGACTACTGGGTCCGAGAATCGTGTGCCCTGAGTAGACGTAATGAGCCGAGGATAATGGCCTTCTGCATCCTGCCGGCTAAGATCTCTGCCGAATTTCGGCATGCCGGTATGATCTTTAGTTCTGAAAGCAGTGTGTGTCTCGTTCCACCGAGGGCTCCTATGATCAGGACCACTAGCTTAACAGTATGGCCAGGGTAAAGCCTGCGGAGCTCGAAGAGCAAATCTCGATATTTCGTCCGTTTTTCCTCCTCCTTCAAGACAATGTTATTCTCCGCGGGAGCCGAGAACTCCACGACAAACATTGTCTTGAGTTGGTGGTCGAGGAGTACCATGCCAGGCTTATTAGCTTGTATTTGCCTGACGGTGGGAAACGAGTAGTTCCAATAAATTAGACACTTCTCATTTCCCACAACGGACTCAATATCCCCCGGAGCGTAAGGCAGCACTGGTGTCTCGTCTATCCCATACGAGTGCCTTAAGTGATAATAAAGCACTCGTAATGCTGCGTCTGCCTCTGGATATAGGCCGAGACTGCATATACTGGACAAGCCGACAGCAAATGCATTAATGTCTCCGGCGCCCTGTGGCAGGTCCTGCAGCTGACATCAGGGACCTCTATACCCATGACACGACTTCGATAGACGAGTGTGTTGAATACACCATCCTGGCACGCCATTATGAATCCCTCGGTCTCAGACTTCAGCCCGGCTGACCTTAAGAAAGCAAAGGTCAGCCTTTCGGATAAGCCGCGGTCTTCTATATTTTTATAGAAGACGCCGTGCAATGGCTTATCCGAGTGTCGCTGCAGAAATAGATCAATTTCAGCAGCTTTGACTTGAGCTTTTTGCCGAGCAGGTTCCAACTCGGTGACAGAGTCTTGGTTAACCCGCTCAGCGTCGAAGACCAGACCGAGTTCATCGGCGGCTCTGCGTGCTGCCTTAAACAAAAAGGCTCCAGCTCCTGCACTTTCATGGTCTCGGACCATGCAGAGGAGGGGATCCGAACTCCTTATGACCTTACAGGCTCCATCCAGAACCATCCTGTTATGGAGACTCTCCAAACTCAACAGTCCACGGCCTCCCCGATGTCGTGGGAGATATAACCGCGGAACGGACGATTTAGGGTGCAAACTCCTATAGAGATGCATCTTTTTTCGGGTTCCTACATCGAGTTGACGCAGCTCCTCTTGATTCCATTTAATTACTCCGAAGGAGTAGAGGAGGATCGGAACGGCAAGCATATTGGTAGCAGACACCTTGTTCTTCCCTGACAGTTCTGAAGACCAGATCTGTCGGAGTCGGTGCTGATACTTGCCGCGGAGAGCGTTTTTTACAACACTCACTTCTTGGGTGGAGCGTTGCTCGACACCCAAGTAAGTGTACAACTCTCCGGCATCTAAATGATGTAAGATGCTTCCGTCCACAAGCTGCGCATCCTCTCCGTAGTCACCACATCGTCCTCTCTTGAGGTGGACTAGTGCACACTTGTCCAACCCAAATTCCATGCCGACAGTCTGCGTGTACTCCTGTACCACCCTGAGGGACTGGCGTAAATCACTCTCTCCGGAGGCATAAAGTTTAAGGTCATCCATGTAAAACAGATGGGTGACCTTATGCCTCCTGTCGCCGGGGGTACCGCAGTTGTATCCACGGGTATTTCGAAGCGAAACGGATAATGGTAGTAGTGAGATGCAAAACAGAAGGGGGCTTAGGGAATCTCCCTGAAATACTCCCCTTCTGAACAATACCGGCTCTGTCTGGACTCTGCTGTTACCTGATGTTATGGTAAAGCGAGTCCTCCAGAGCGGCATGAGTTCTTCGATACATCTCACTACGGGACCTGGCACCGCAAGACATCTGAGCAAGTGGACAATAAGCTCATGAGATGTCATATCAAATGCCTTGCGGTAGTCGATCCAGGCCATAGAGAGGTTACGCTTATACTGCACGGAGTCCTGCGTGATACATCTGTCGATCAGCAGGTTCTCCTTGCAGCCAGCGACACCTCTCTTTGACCCTCTTTGCTCATATATCCGTTCGTAAACCCGTTCAACTGCTTGGAGCACCCGCATGTACAAGATGCGTGTAAACAACTTTATTATTATTATTATTATTTTTTTTTTTTTTTTTCGGGTAGCCTGCTGCCGGACAGGACTTCCGTGGCCTCCGACACCTCACGGTAGCCGCGCTGGCAAATTCCTTACAGGCACTCTCCACAACCTGTGGAGTTAGTGACTGCAAATACCTAAATCGTGTGCCCTAAGTAGACGAAGGGACCCCAAGATAACCGCCTTCTGCATCTGGCCTGCCAACCATTCTGCCGAATTCTGACAGGCCGGTATGATCTTCAATTCTGAGAGCAGCGAAGGCTTCATCCCTCCGAGTACGCCGATTATTAGGACGACCATCTTGACCGAGTAGTCTGGGTACAGCACTTGGAGCTCATACCGGAGATCACGATATTTGGTCCGTTTTTCCCCCTCCTTCAAAGCGATGTTTGTCTCAGCAGGTGCTGAGAATTCAATTACAAACATCACTTTGTTCTGATGGTCGAGGAGGACTATGTCAGGCTTGTTGGCTTGAATTAGCCTGACGGTCGGGAACGAGTAGTTCCAATAAATTCGGCACCTCTCGTTCTCGACAACGGACTCAATATCTCCGGGGATGTAAGGCAGCACTGGTGTTTGGTCTACCCCATACGAGTGCCGTAGGTGGTAGTATAGCACTCGTAAAGCCGCGTTATGGCGGTGGATGTAGGCCGAAATCGCGTATACCGGGCATGCTGAAAGCAAATGCATCAGCGATTCCGGCGCCTGACGGCAGGTCCTGCAGTTGGTATCAGGGACCTCTACACCCATTACGCGGCTCCGGTAGATCAAGGTGTTTATTACACCATCCTGACAGGCCACAATGAATCCCTCGGTCTCCGACTTAAGCCCAGCTGACCTTAAAAAGGCGAATGTCAGCCTAGTCGATAAACCCAGTGTTTCCATGTTTTTGTAGTATACACCGTGCATGGGTTTATCGACATGCTGCCTAAACAGGCTCTCCTGTTCGGCAGCTTTTATTTGGGCTTTCAGACGAGTCGGCTGAAGCTCAGTGACTGACTCTGGGTCAGCACCGCGCCGGCCGCCTCGTCTGACGTCGAATACGAGACCGAGTTCATCTGCGGCTCTTTTTGCTGCCTTAAACAATCCTGCGCCCACCCCTGCGATTTCGTGATCTCTCACTAATAGCAGGAGCGGATCCGAGCTCCTGAGGATGTTACATGCCATACTCAGTACTACTCTGCCATGCATACACTCCAGACCCAAGAGTCCTCGGCCCCCCCGATGACGTGGGAGGTAAACACGAGGAACGGACGATCTAGGATGAATACTCCTATGGATGTTCATCATCTTGCGGGTGTCTCTGTCTAGTTGGCGCAGCTCATCTACCGTCCATTTTACTACTCCAAAGGAGTAGAGCAGAACAGGAACGGCAAGCATGTTAGTAGCAGACGCCTTATTCTTCCCCGAAAGTTCGGACGACCAAATCTTTCGGAGTAGGCGTCTATACTTGCCGCGGAGAGATTCCTTGATTTGTTGCACATCCTGGATGTGATGTTGTTGCACACCCAGGTATGTGTAGGTCTCTCCGGCATCCAGATGTCTTAGGATGCTTCCGTCTGCGAGCTGCGCGTCCTCAGAAAATTCCCCGCATCGCCCTCTCTTGAGGTGGACGACCGCGCACTTGTCCAACCCGAACTCCATACCAATGGCCCGCGTGTACTCCTCGACCACCCTTAGAGCATTTTGAAGTTCACGCTCTCCGGAGGCATACAGTTTCAGGTCATCCATATAGAATAAATGGGTGACTTTATGCCCCCGGTTGCTGGGTGGTCCACAGTGGTACCCGCGAGTTTGGCGGAGTTCAACAGATAACGGCAGCAGTGAGATGCAAAAGAGGAGGGGACTCAGAGAATCTCCCTGGAATACTCCTCTTCTGAATGCCACCTGCTCTGTCGTAACCCGCTGTGCACCTGATGTTATGGTGAAGCGGGTCCTCCAGAGTGGCAGCAGTTGTTCTATGCATCTCACTAGTGGCTCTGCTACCGCAAGACATTTGAGCAAATGTAACAAAAGTTCATGTGATGTTGTGTCAAATGCCTTACGATAGTCAATCCAGGCCATCGATAGATTCCGCTTGTACTGCACAGAGTCCTGCGTAATACAGCGGTCTACCAGCAGGCTGTCCTTGCAACCTGCCATGCCCTTCTTGGCGCCACGCTGCTCGTATATCTGCTGGAAGACCGGATCAACCTGCCGTAGGGTCCGAGCATACAAGATACGAGTAAATAGCTTGTAGCAGGAGTTCAGACAGGTGATTGGTCTATAATTCCTTGGGTCAGACAGATCACCCTTTTTAGGGATGAGCACAGTACGTCCCTCGACAAACCAGTCCGGAATCTGCTG